>VWZN01009801.1:826389-868835 GCA_013396955.1 Regulus satrapa | reverse complement strand
AGAAAAAAGAAACAAAGTGGATAAATAAAAAAAAAAAAAAAAAAAAAAAAAAAAAAAAAAATTAAAAAGTTGTGTTCTTACCTAGGAGTTCTATGATACTGCAGAATTAAAAAAAACAAATTAGTAGATTTCATATTGGTCAGTTTTATTGTCCACAGAATTAATCAAAGCTCATTTGGGGAATACTTATGCTCTTATTAAGTAAATTATTTCTTGGTGCTAAAGATAAGTTTTTGCAGGAGATGGCAAAAGAGTCTGGAATAACCTCTGCAATCTGTGAGAGTGTGATATTATGATATGGAAAACAAGAATCGTGATACATCAGTCACCTACACCCTGGAGAGAGTTCCTTGATTTCTGTTAAATAACACAAGGAATACACTCACAGAAATGCAGAGCCTAGCAAGTTATAAAAGTGTTTCTCAATAATCCATTTTGTTACTTAATGACATCTAAGGGACTTTCAGTCTACTGTCTCCCTTTCAAAATAAGTTTTAGGCAAAAATCTGCTAACTATTGCATGGTCACAAACTGTATATTAACAAGGGGAAATATAGCTAAGGGCAGTATTTGTTATCTATATGATTCTGTAAACTATATGGTTTACAAAAGGGAAGAGAGACCCCTATACCTCTGTCATCTGTGAATTTTACTGAATTTCACAAAGCGTTACAGTCTTTATGACTAATGACAAAATGAAATTACAGAATTATCTAGGTTTAAAAAGACTTTTAAGATCATTGAGTCCAACTGTTCACCTGTTTTTTAAAGTTTTGCAGGCCAGTTGCTGTACCTGCAGCAATAGCAGAAATAATTATGGCAAAGATTTACTGCTCATTTACCACAGTAGGGAGGTGATTTTGTCTTTGTTTTTCCAGAAATTGTTTAGCCCTAACTTCCACGTTAACTACCAATTTAATGGAAAAAAATTATAGCAGCACCTCACACAGTAAATTTCATAGGAGAGTCAGATAGTTATTTGCCCCAACAGAATTAAGAAAGAATACACACCTATTTTATAGAAGCAGAAAACATGAAAGAACATGGTTTATAGCCATATTAATTGTGTCTCAATGTTAACCTCAGGGTATGTTGAACTGAGGAACACTTTATGTCAAATCAATGCCTGTTGTGTACACACAGGCTTTTTCAAATATTAGTGTACAGACTGACATGTGTTTTAATGGAGATGTCACTTACAGCATGCAGCCAGCCCTAATACTATTGAAAAATGGGATTACATTTGCACTAATGGTGTTACGGTGCTGCAGCCATGGGCTTGGAATCTCCAAGCTATGATGTCTCCAGAGCAGTAGCCTCGTGCAGAGGGAATTACCAGGGGTTGACTCCCAGTCAATATTCCTCTAGGAATGAGAGCCCTGACACCTCTGTGGGGCTGCGGGCTGCTGGAGTGTAAATCCTCTGCTCAGAGAGGCAGGAGCACCAAGGGGTTTGCAGAAATAATCAATTGTCATATTTGTTACTCCTTTACCTGTACTTAGTAAATTGTGAGCCATGCCTAAAGCCACTAAAGACAGCTCGTCTGCTAACACTTCAGAGAAAAGTAGCTGTTTGCAGAGTAAATGCCAATACCAAAACTGTTGGAAACCTGTTTAAACCCAGCCTACACTCTCAACTCCACAGCCTGGTGCCCTTCCTGATGAAAGCAAGAACTGGGTGCTTAATGGCCTTTAGGGAGGATTTAGTTACCTGAAGGATAATCTAATTAAATCCAGATAACTACTGAAGAACAATCTTAAATGAGGAAAAAAAAGGAAAAAAAGTTGAATAAGGTTAAGCACAAATTCAAAAGTCAATACTCAGGCTTACAGATCCAGGTGTTAAATCAGGACATTAATTAATGCAACTTTTTTCTTACACAGCTGTAGAAACAAACACGTATTTGTTTATCAAGAGACGGGCTGGTCCTGAGTGGTGCTGAATATTTTCAGATTCCCTGAAAAAAGATGGTGTTAAACAGACATCTGTGTTATACAAAGGAAAACCAATTTTGCAAACCCTGAATTGCCCACAATACTCTTTTTAATGTGTACAAACCTCCACATGTTTTGTGTTAAATAACACAGAGGATCAGTGCAGAACACAAGGATGTGCTTGTTCTGCTATTTCTCTGTCCCATTTGCTTATTTTCAGCACGCTTAGTCATAATTAAACAATATTGAAGGGATGTTTAAGCAATTTCTCTATGGATTTGCCCATAGGGCTCCCAGCAAACTATCTCTTCCTATTCAAACAATTCATGAGTTTTCACTAGACATGCACATTTCAACGGTCTTTTAATGACAGAATAATGAATATTTTATGGCTGCAGCTTCTGCTTTAAATGAGATATATCTATTGATGCTGGGTTTGCCCTGGAATGGTTCCATTTCAAAGCTGGTAAGATTATAATGAGGTATTTTTCTAAATATTTGGTACTTTTTCTGATCACTCTGATAGGAGCAATTTTCTCATAGCTGAATACGCAATCATTAAAATGACTCAGTTGTAAAGCAAACAGATCTGTTTGATCAAAAATGCAGTATAAAATAGTATGAATCTTTTAAAAATTATTTTTCAAATGTGTATTCACATCTTTGAACATACTTTTAAAATGCACGTTACACCAGAACCAGCAAACTTACATTTAGAATAACATGTCCCGTTTTTGTTAGTTTTACTCGTGAAAACGTTGTTTTATGCCACAGGGAAAAAAAAAAAACAAAAAAAAAAACTTAATAATGTCAATGTGCAGAAAAACGTTTAACTGCATTCAACAACAGCAGTTCTGGCCATCTGGAAAGAGATGCACAACCTCTATAAATCTCTTCAATTTGGGAAAGGGGTGAGTTTTAGACACTTTTTTCTCTCAAGAATATCATGTTCTCACAATTTTGCTTGCACACACAGACTTATGTCTGTCAGGACTGAGGAGAAAGTCAATTGCAAAGCTCTGAGTGCCCTGAGCAATCAGGCAGACGTGACCCAGCAGGAACCCCCAGGGCACTGGTGCTGCTCAGCTGGCTGTGGTACAGCTCCAGGTGCTGTCCTTGAGACCCCAGAGAGAACAAGCCACTTATACCACACTGAAAATCCAAAGGGTCTCATGAGAAATAGATGTGCTACAGAACGTGGTAGTGACAGATGAATTTGTACCACCAAACTGGATGTGGGAAAGGGTCACAAGGAGGTTTGATCTCAGCACACTGGTGTGGCCACTAAATACCTCTTACAGTAGCAGCCATTTCCTGGGCAACAGCAGAGCAATCTGACCCTTATTAAAACCACGCCATGGATTAGAAATCACTACTATGGTCGTGTGGTTATGATTATTAAGATAATTAAAATAAAACAAGTTAGTAAAGGACCCCATCAAGTTTGACCTTGAATAATTAGGTTTCTAATGCATAGTAAGACCAGTAATAACAAGCTACCATGAAAACAGAAATTCAGAACTTTTTTTCTTGCAGGCAGAGTTTAAAGGAAACTCATTGCTTTTCCAGTGTATTTAATTTTCAATATGAAGTCTGCAATGAGCTGCTCATAATTGTGCACTACGCCATCAGGGTTTTGCACCTATTTACATATAAATAGTTCAGACCTGACTTGGCTATCAACAGTGGTTAATTTTATTTATTGTCCTATGGCAAGTGAACAGTCATTGGTTGTCTAGCACTTTTAACCTTAGCAAACCCTTGGGAAATAAAAATTAGATTGAAAGAAAATTACTGCTGGTGGAGAAGAGCAAGAAAGTGGCAGTAGTATATATAAACCTCAGGCAGCAGCAGAATAAAGTGTCATATTATTGTATGCTGTCTTCTAAAGTTCAATATTGCTTTCTTGATTTACACTCCTGTAATTTTTTTCCAAGTAAGACTTCTTGCTTTGGGGACTTTTATATCTAACTGTGGTTTTTTTCAGCCAGAAAGAGGGATTAATCTATTTACCATTAAAAACTACACCAGAATGCATAAGCATGAGCCAGCAATGTGCAACCAGCAGCAGCACAACAGGTGACAGCTATTGAGCACTAGTGACTGAGCATCAGAGCAACCCTAATTATCATCTCCCCTTGTACCTCTTGGAGGAGAGCATCTGAGGGCCCATTTCAGGGTCAAAAGAGAAAATGCAGAGCCCTGGAGCACTGCTCCCCTGCTGGCTCCTGCCTTCTCTGGGGGTGCCGAGGGTGCTGATGAACCCCTGCCCTGCCACTGAGCCGGGGTCACCGGGGGCAGCAGCACTGGAAGCGGAGCAGCACCTACTGCACTATTCCAGAGAGCTTGGGGGAAAACCACATTTTGGAATTTCTGACAGCTCAGATGTACATGAAACCGCCGCACAATTTGTTTTCCAGAATTTAAAAAAAAAAAAAATTAATTATCTCAGATGGGAAGGAAATTAGAGGTTTGTTTCATGAAGTTCTGTTGTCAGAGCCAAACTTATCTGAGCCCCACAAATATGGCAGCAGATTTAGAAAATGGGAAGTCCTGAAATGTGGAAAAAATTTAATGAAATTTTTGTGTCAATACATTTTAAGTAAAGTATTTTTATGTCAATATATTTTAGGTGAACTATTTTGATAACACAAGTGTGTTACCAGAAATGGGGTTTTTCCATCCCACTGGAGCTTTTTATTTAAAAAAAGAAAATCAATAACCATTGTTCAAGAAAATAAATTTTGTTTTCAGCTTGGAAGTTATTTCCTTTTCTACAGTTCTCCAAAATAATATTTTGCTTCTCAGTCACCTTCAGAGAATAACTTCTAAAAATAAACTTTTATATTCCTATGTTAAAAAACACAAACATATTGTAAGTACTTGCTCAAATAAACCAGTACTGTGTGCCTTGACATGATCCTTACTGTTTGTTTCAGGTGCTGTCAGCTATTTTAGCAGAGGATGAGTCACTGTGTGAAATGCAAATCCTGTTTCATTTCTCATCAGTCATGATGAAATTCATGAGAAATTCCACCCTAAAATGTATAAGATTTTAGGAAATTGCTATATTATGCATGAGGTACTTGGGCTATTTGCTTCAATAATGCAGCATCACTTTATCCCTTAACTTTAAGTGATTCAAACCATCTGTGAAGCAAGAGAACGTGAACAGCTGTGTCAGATCTCACTCCAAGAGATGTTCAGGGTAGGTGCAAGCATTTCTCCTGGAGGAAATGTGTCTCCCAGTGAAGCCAAACACCACCAAAGCAGGAGCCTGCCCCAAGCAGCTCTGGTCCTTGGGGAATTGTCACATTTCCAAAGACAGTCTCACAAGATGGATGTGCCTACACTTCTGAGTCAATTCTCAGCATGGAGCAGTTTGCTTGGCTTCTCAGCAGGACTGCAAACCTGTGCTGCTGCAATTTAACTGTGCCCAGCATCCAAAAAGCTTTACTTCAACACCACCTCGGCCATACCCACACTGGGATCAAAGTATTGCCTTTGGTGTGGTACCGGCATAATGGACCAGTAAAACTGCTCCAGCTTCTCTCTTGACAATTGAATGGTCTTTGACTAAACACCTAACTTCCACCAAATGAGCAGCTTTTCAGAAAAGTGATATTTTCAACATAAAGAAAAACTCGCTTTGGAAAATCAAATTAAGTTGTTTCACCTGAAGCTGATGGGGTGGTGACCTGTTGTTGAACTGAACTGTTATGCTTAATTCAGGATCACCAAGCACAAAAAAAATGACCCTACATGAGCACTAGGGAATGTGGTACTTTGTGCAACAGAATTTGTGTACTAAATTAACTTGATAGGAACTTTAATTTCATTCAATAGAAGACAATTTTTTTTCTTGAACGGTATATAGTGCCATTTCCTAATCAATTTTGAAACATTTTTGTTCTTTTAGGGAAAAAAAAAAAAAAGATCATTAGTTTTCAATATTTTCAAATTATTTGGGCTGAAATTTTTCACAGAAAATTTGTATATCCTGGTGAAATTTTTGAAAAGAAACTTAGGACTCCAATCCTACTGAAAGTAGCTGAGATAATCACCTGGACCACTTTTTACTGAATAATCCTTTACATACAGGGGTTTGACTGCAGCATTTCATCAGCAGATAGGAGTCCCATTACCAGTTTGGCCTTGATACAAACAGTATGAGTCACAGCAACTCCCAAATACAGGATTTACTACAAATTAGGATCTGAATGGAATGGATCAAACAGCAGACAGAGCAGATTGTGAGTCTATGGCTATATTCTGACATATATTGGATTATTAGGATTTGCATTCATTAGGGAAGTTAGACTAGCATTTGCATGTGATATATTGTTCAATTCATAGAAGTCCTTTAGGTAATAGGAGAGGGAGAATTATAAGCTGCCTATTCTGATGAGCAGATGCAGGTTTTGCACTTTTTTCCCACTTTGGAACTGCTTTATTATGCCAAGCACAGCTCTGCCCCTGCACACACCCCCTGTTCCCATTTGACACTGATGGGGTTTAACTGATGCGGGGGGTTGCCCGCACACCACTTGGTAAAAAATAACCCCTATGGTCACTAAAGGTTTTCATGAAATACATTGAGGGGCAAATCAGAGCTTCAGCTAAAATGCTGTTTAAATTACAACTCATATTGAAGTGCATGGGTTGCAGCACAGTAATGACAAGCAAGGTTGTAAGGTGGAGATGTGATCTGCGCTCTGTTACAGGCAGTGAAATCAGTGACTTGATAAATCAGAATCTACAGGAGAAAAAGAAGAGTCCTACCTCTCTCTTTAACTATTCATTTGCTTTCCACATGTTTGGATAGATCATGAAACCTGCTTAAATGGCTCCTGAACTCCTTGGCTGTAGGTATCTAAGTTTGACTTTGCGTATAACGGAATTCAACATCATCTTAGGATCTCAAATACATTATTCTTCAAACTGAATTCTGATGAAGAAGATTTATAGCTTTGAAAATCCTTCCACCCCCACTGAGGGCGGCATGGCAGGCAGGAAGACTCAGAGGCCCTCAGAGAAACTTGAAATGTCCTGAGGAACAGCTGTGTGTCCTGCCTGAGCACTGGAGCACGTGTGATGGTGCTGAAACCCCTGGGAGGAACCAGCACAAGGGGAAAGCAGAGTAAACAGGAAACTGGAACAAATTTCTGGGAAAGGATGAATGCAGGATTATACTGCTTAATTCCTTTTTTAAGGCAGGTGAATAATAAGCTCGTATTGGTGAAATGCTGCTCTTTTAGCCTTCAATATTTAAAGGACTTGTGAAGGCTTATTATTAGGGACTGCACTAATAGAGTCCTCACGGGCCCACTCTCCACCAGCCCATCTCCTGGTGTGCACATTTTTTACTTTCTTTTCTTTCAAAGTTAGTAAAATAATGAAATAATAGAATCCCCATTTGCTTTACCAAGTTAAAGAAGTAATTAACTGTGGGAGCAAAAGGCAAGAAGAAAGCTTAAGCTCTTTGATTGCAGAGAGAAGCAGAACTATTATCAGCATTAATATAGAGAGATCAGAAGCCTCAATATGAAGGCATTAAAAATGCACACAATATTGATCAACAGGTTTATCATGATTATATAGTAGAAGCTAATTCAGCCAACAGTGCTTTCAAAATTTCTGGGTGATATATCTCCCAGCTCATGAAATATAGACTGATGCTATGAGTCCTGACTGACAGTTTCATTTGAGTAATTTGCCACAGCACACTGACACTTTATTAGAGCTCTCTAGAAGATACACTGAAATTAATGGGACAGGCTTTTGCTTTCAGCAGGCTTTGGATAAAGTAATAGGTGTTATTTCTGATAAGATGGTGGGAGACCCTGGAAAATCCACAGTAGCTCTCCCAAATTTCCAGTAAATAAAAAAGAGTGGGAGTTGTGCACCTGAGCCTCCCTTTGTGCTTCTGAACACTCCCCTTCTTTATAATACTAAGCACTTGTATAACACTCAGCATGGAACATCAGAGAAGACGTGTGCAAGACACTTCACCTCTGCTCTGTATGTCTCCCCCAGGCAAGTTTACTCTCTCCTGGTCCCTTCATTTTCCTTTCTCAGTTAACAATTTTCCCCAGTCCCTCCCCCCACCTTAACCTCTTTGTGTAGCTCTTTGCTCCTGTTCCCACCAGTGGATCCAGAAGCTATTGCCCTGCTGAACAAGGTCAAGTTTCTGTTTCGCTCTCATTCTCAGTTGCCAGACTCTCCTTCCCCATCTGTCCAGCTCTTAGGATGTGGTATTGCCTGTTCTGATTGAGTCACAAAGTGGATCCCTAAGAGCAAAGAAGACAGGCTCTAATCCAGTGCTTTCTCCACCCACACATCAGCCAAGAGCACCTAAAAAAAACATTACAGGTAAGAGACTTGGGCTCCTCCACTCCTGGGCAGTAACTTGCAGAGCTGGAACATCTTTGCTCTGCTAACCTGTAAGACACAGTAAAGCCTGGAGCAGAACATCAGGGACCTGAGCAAGCCAGGGGAACTCTTCAACCTCTCCCTCTCCCTTGCCTGTGCTCCAAGGGAGCTTGGCTGTGGTGCAGCTGTACTGTACAGCTTTGGGGCTGATGTGTGCAGACAAGCTGTGTCCCACCCCCAGCCCTGCTGGGACCCTGTGGGATGTGTCCCATCCATATCCAAGCACCCTGCCCACCCAGCACCCAGAGCAGCTCTGTGACACCTGGCAGCTGAACACCTCACACCAGCACTGCACCAGCATCATTCAGCAAAGGCTCAAGACTGAATCCCTCCAGGCACTCAGCAAAAGGAACAGCCCTAACAGCCTTCAGCCAATCAAGCCCCTGTCTGAGAGAGCTCAAAGGTGTGTCCACAGATCCTCTCAAGAATGCCAAACAATATATTTTTCTCTCCCATTCAATTTTTGGGTCTTAACAGCAGTGACAATAATAAAACAAAATAAAATAAACCAGCCTGTATGGCTCCAGTTTGTGCAGTTTAACCATCAGGAGGGGAGGACTTGACAACAGGAAACAACAGCATGAAGTATGGGCTATATACAAACCCAAGACTCTGTAATAGCTTTCCATTCCTATTTGGTTCATATTTCTCTTTACAGGCATTGTCATAGTTTACATTTTTTTCTTTATGAAGTTATTGGCCAGAGTCACCTTTTGTTCCCTTTTATAATGCAGATATGTGGTTCTGATCTGTACATTCTCCACCTCCTTGTGGCTAACAGTGATGCTGAAGTGTCATGGTTCCTTTCATTTAAAGCAAACTCAATGCAGAACATAATCCTTGTACCAAAACCAAAGGCCACTGAAATCAAAAGAAATATCCTGATCAGTCCCAGTGAGATCTGGATCAGCCTAGCAGAGAATATTTTCTGTAGAAGCTAGCATAGGATTCACTCCCTTATCAAAAAGGCATTCCAAATAAATCAAAAAGGCCTCCACATTTATTGCTAATTCTGCTTCCTCCTAATCCCATCCTAAATAGTTCCAGCTTTACTTCATTGTCTTATTGAAAAGTTAAAACTTCCAGGGATTTGAAGACACTGGAGGCACCAGTGGAAATTTAGGCATCATTAGTCGAACCAGGAGAATAAATTCCTATAAAAATTACCCATCTGTGAGTGTTAATTTAGCAGCAAGTATTTATTTTTATCTGCTGTAAAGGTAGATCAAAAGCAAGCTGAGAAAATAAAAGACACAAAAAAATAAGACAGGAAAACAGGATGAATCTTATCAGTAGAAAATGTTAATTACATTATAAAGCCCTTAGTCACCTAAGTTTCTGTGTACAATAGAAATATAACAGTTCAAATTATCTCTGCTTTTATTTAAAAATTGTGACTACGATTCTATTTGTTACCTTTCTTTCATTATCTTTAACTGGACAAATATCAAGCACCTCTAATGCCTGGGTATTGTTTTGTCACTTTTTACCTAATTTCCTGTTTGTATGTGCTCTGATGAGCACACATCCAGAGGTGTGTGCAGCCATGTGAAATGTGGAACCAGATGACTGGGAGCCACTGGTAGCTGCTCAGCACTGATCAAAGTGCTCCCACCCAAGTCTCAGGCTGCAGGATACCAGCAGTGAATCCTACAATCATCTTCCCCAAGACATCATTGCAGGCTCCTCCAGAGTGAGGCAAGGTGCACGGGGGGATGAGCCAAAATATCCCTTCAGAGCACAGTGGACTTAATTAGTGTTGTGGGTTCCACTGGCAGACACAAAGGCTGCATGCCCAAGGGAATAAGAAAAGGTCTCAGCACCATCTCACTCTCTGGCTTAATCAACATTTGTGGAAAGTGTTGCTAGAGCTCAAAAAGCTGATTCCCATTTGATGATTCTGTGTGATAGCCTCAGGAATTGCTGTTTCTGTGGCCATGGACAGACATTGCATGTGTGCATTGAATGAAAACAAGGGTTCTTCTGCCACAGGCTGTTGCAAGGATCCTGCATGAAACATTAAAAAATAAACCTTCATGCCTGGAGTCCTTACTAGGTCACCTCAGCCTTCAGCAGCTATCCTGCCAGCTCAGTTCTCTCCTTGGGATGTAATTAAATAACAGCAAAATGGTATGAACCTGCTAATGGCTTCACATGGCCCAGAAGGAAATCACTGAATTACCCTGGGATGCCTGTGCTGATTAGAAATAGCAGTGCCTTGATTGAGGCACTTCATTTGGCACAGACACTAACAGTGTGTGAGCAGTGGAACCAAATAGCATTAAAGGGAAACCACCACAGAATATGCTGCTGCAAAGAAGATTAGTGAAGAGTGAAAGGATCATGAACTATCCACCTACTTCCTCTTGAAAAACCCCAAGACAGTCTGATCAAGCTGACTGCAGTTTTGAGCTGAGCTGAGTGAAATTACCTGGGGCTGAATCAACAGGGCTCAGAGCACAGGGGTAGAAACTACAGTTTGTTCCATCAACACAGTTTGACATATGCTCTGCAACCACCTTTTAAGTCAAGCTCTAAATATTTGAAAGTTAGTAGAAAAATCTCTCCTTGGGCAAGATTATTCAACCTCTGCCTGTCTGCATCTTAGTCACAGGATCTCTACCCTCCTCAGGCCAAGCTTCACTGCTTCTTTTCTGTTTCAAACCTCCATGAAGTACTGTGAAGTACTCTGAATAAATCTCTGTGAAGTACTGACTGCCCAAAGCTGCAGTTTATCCTTAACCTGCACATGATTTCTGTTCCCAGAGTCTGCAGCATATGATCAGAAGTGTTTAGCATGAGCAGCTGCTCTCCTGCACCCTGTGCTCCTGAACCAGGACCACCACTGGTACCCAATCCCCAGACAGATAAGAAAGTTACTCCTTAGTAACTCCTTAAAAGTAAGGAGTTTACTCCTTACATTTATCATTCAGCTGTCCCTTTTCCTGACAGCCACAATTGGTTTTCTGGGCTGTTAATGGTGGAATTTGGTAATAAAGTGCATGTTATTTGATTCTGAACAGGCAATTAGACTTCCTCATTTCATTTTTAGGATTTTAACTGCCTGACTTGACACTAATGGGAATCAACCAGCATCCTATTCTGCTATGCCACTACCATTAATGCCAGTGCAATGTGCACAATAGTTTTGATATATCACTGGCAGCTCATCTCCATATCATTCACCTGTTATTTGGCTCCAAATTGGTCTTTGGTAGGATCACATATTCCCTAATTAACACCTTCTTTCCACTGTTACTAATGAGTCTGTTGATACCCCTTCTTCAGGCTGCCTCTATTATAATAAAGACTTATGGGGATATCCAGCTCCAACTGTCTGCTGTAATTAAGACACAGATGTCACTGACTTTCACTTAACAGACACATAGTCCCCTGGATCATAAGTGAGGAAGAAAAATGCTTTGTCTTGATTCTTTCCTCATTGTGAATGGAAGGACTCTGGGAAATGCCATAGGTAAGGGACAGGAAGTGAGACTGATAACTGAAATAGCAGCACCTGGCAGGAGGTCAGCCTTGGACCTTTTTAAAGAAAAATGAGAGTAAGGCAGAACATAGTGAATTTCTGGAGGCAGAAATTGTTCACAGAGAAGATTTACACAAATCACAGGAGAACACAACACCCACATTCAACAAGGTTGACCTTATTGTCAGGTTCACCTATGGCACTTTCTGCAGCTTCACCAGCAGAGACCTTACAGATCGTTTCATTTCAACCCCTCTGCTGTGGGCAGGGACACCTTCCACTGGACCAGACTGCTCAAAGCTCTGTCCAACCAGGCCTTGGGCACTTCCAGGGAGGGAGCATCCAGACTTTGGCAACCTTTGACAGCAGGGACATGAAGATTTTATGTATGGGATAGTCCATGAGAAAAGGCAGAACACAAAATGGAAACACAAAGTCTGCTGTAGAAAACTCTTCAGTAGACTCCCCAGGCCTCTGAGCTCTTCAAAGGTATGTTCAAGCTAATCCTTCAGGGGACAGAAAGGTGGAAATCTATAGTATTAGACTGTATACTTTCAACAAGGAAAAAGCCACTCAGGACATAGCATTACTACAAAGGACCTGTTGTATTCCTTGTAAAGCTCTTGTATTTTTGATTGTTTTTGTTTACAAAAGGGAACATGTTTACAAGAATGAAATATACACTTCACAAGAACAGATTCTATTTTAGTGGGTTTTGGGGGTTTTTGGGGGTTTTTTTTGTTGGGTTTTTTTTTATTTTATTTTAAACCATTACTACAGGCATAAAGTTATATTGTTTCTTAAACTTAAAATAACACCTTTAAATTCCAGACTCTATTTTAAATATTAAACCTGAAGAAGAGAAACCTAAATTCCAGACTCTATTTTAAATATTAAACCTGAAGAAGAGAAACCAATGTAAATAATAAATACTGATTTTTTACTTTTTTGTTTTTTGAAATGGAAAACCTCAACCTTTCAGCACAGAATGACAGTTTAAAACTGTGCCTGATTAAGCTGTCTGCTTACAAGCTGAACGGGCAGCAGCACTTACTGTACTTAATCCATCAGTTATGTACAACCAAGTATACAAGGGGTGGAAGAGTCCATAAATAGTGCTGTAGTGTCCTGCAGAGACCCAAATGGGACAAAAAATTGTCCAACTGGGGTGTTTTCTGAGAGCTACCAACCACAAAACTGAGCAGGCATCTCCACACCCTGGTCATATCTTCAGTGGCTGCACCAGCTGTGGTACAACCACACTTTGGGATAAAGATACTTTTAAAAAGTGCAAAAGTGTTCAAGAGCAAAGCTGCTCTTCTAGTGATAGTGTAGTAACTGGCTGATAAAAGCAGAGAGGTTCCAGACAATCACGAAGGACAAACTGAGGTGCTGTCTTCCTAAAGCATTTCCAAGGCAGATGAAAGGATGCAGATTTCTACACCCCAGGAAAGTTTGCTGCCTTCTCTGGAGAGTGGTGAGCCCTTTTGGCATGACTTTTGTTCCTACCTCAAGCTGCTTCTGAGGATCAATGTTTTTGCTGTTAGACTATATGGCATGGCAGAGATTTTTAACTTTTTTTTTTTTGTTCAGATCTTCAAAGGACGAGACATCTTTAATTCTCCATTTGCTTTATTTCCTCACTTCCATTGCCTCCACCAGGGGAAAAAAAATCCCAACCCAAAACACTAAAAAGATGTTCCACATTATCAGATGTTCCCATTATCAGTTCCACATATCAGAGCCTATCAGAACCCTGCTACAGACTCTTCATCAGACCAGTCACCCCTTTGGCTACACGCTTGCAGGAAATTACTCCTGGTAAGGGAAAGAAAAATTCCACTTTTATAAATATTCCTATTTTAGGGGTAAATATTTACATTGGGACTTAAGACAGTAAGTGACAGGGCCTATAAACAGAAAAATAAAAGATTCTGTGGCCTTTGTATCCTGTAGGCAGGATAAATCCTTCCAATTAAACAAGATCCTGGTTAAAGTCATTACTTGCTGTTCAGAAATCTTACAGCATTTTTTCATTCTTTGCTAAATTTATCATACTAAATCCCTTCCCTATGATCAAAGTCTTCTGGGATACAGAAGCTGAAAGATATAAAAGTGCTTTGATCCAAGGGGACTCGGATAAAAACAGGCTTCAGTAGTACAACCTCTTAATTGTTACCATAACTCAGCGTGATACTATCTAATGTCACCGGCAACAAAAGGTTTCTCAACAGCAAATACTGATTTAGGGGACCTACCCATCATCTCATATGCACTCACAGGTGTTGCTGAGAAAGGCAGCCTTGCTCCTCGAAATTATTATTTTTTCAGCTAAAGTGACTTTTTGAATATAGATCCTTCTGTATTGCATCTCACCACCTTGGCCAGAGAGTAGAACACCTGCATAGCACTACCTCACATTTTAAACAGTAAGGCTCGCTTCCCAGGAGAGGTCCTGCTCAAAAATCAATTACATCAATTGGAAACTACAGAGGGGTTGATGTATTTTATTTTCCCTTGTGTCCTAGAAACATTCAAGGAATACGACATGAGCTGAAGGGAGGAAGAGCAGAAATCAACAACATAAAAATCAGTGTGTCAGTCTAAGATACTGTCGATCCCTTCCACAGCCAGACAATATATTCAATACCAAACTCAAAATGATAATTCAGATAGGCATTGCCCAGCTGTGCTATTGCTTTTCATTGCATCCCTGGCTTTTTTTAACAGATATTTTAATTATCTAAATTTTGCAGGACTTGCTACATTTCTGCGTGTAGATCAAACAGGAGAGAGAGAACCATGCAGAACAAAAGTTTTTACATCATTAGAAGACATCCCAGTCGTGGATGTGCTTCCGTTCAACCCCTCACCTGCATTACCCTAGTGGGTGCCTGAGATTGATGAGACACAGGTGGGAATTAAAAAGCAATTTTTTTCCCCCACCACAGTAGAAGGAAGAAGCCAAACCTCTCTGTGCTGTGAACAATTTCCTCCTTTTTTTCTGAATATGATATCTAAAAATATTGCCCAGCTAGTGGTTCCTGGAAGCCAGAAGGAAAACAGTTCAGCATTTTTGAACCCAGTTAAGGACACACAGAGGACAGCACTGCTGAAACTTAAGTAATAAGGAACCTTAAGGGAGGAATCAGAGCCTCACTGCCCAAGTGCTGCGCACTCTTTCAGAAAGGAGTTTCCACCTAGGAGCCTCAGCTTGCATTTGAACCCATTTACCTCTCACCAATACTTGTCAAATACCAGAACAAAAAGTCAAACGTTGGTTCTTCCATCAAACAAGAAGATGTTTTTCATGACCCAGTTCAGCCCACAGAGATCAGATTCCAAAGAGTGTAGAGAAGGAGCTGAGAAGATTTGGTAACCTGGGAGTGATATACTGGTTACAACAACATTTTGAGCATAGAAACCATCACAATGCTTCAGTACACCACCCATTTAAGGCAGCATTTTTCTCTCACAGCTCTGAAAGCATTGTCAAAGAAACTATTATCCTAGCTCTGACTTTTTGGGAAGTGCACTGAGTACTGAGGACCAAACTGACTGCTGATTTCTGCAGTGCTCCTGTGTTTGCCATGTTTGAGAGCCCAGCTGGAGTTAACTCTCATCTACCAGAAGCACCAATTACTCACAAGTCCCACTGAATCATTAGGAGCTGAAGGTTATCAGCATTCCTAAAAAAATTAATTAAGGAGAACAAAATGAAGTTGCTGGGGTAATTTGGACATGTAAAAATAAGGGATTGCTATGGAAAAAGCACGGCCCACCTCTCACCCAAGGTCACACAGTACATTTATTGCATAAGAGGAAACCAAGTTCAGGCCTTCTAATAGTGCACAAAGGGATATATTTATATACATGTTTATAGAGTAGGACTCTATGGAAAATGGACTAATCATTCAGCCATGGGCTTTGCAAAATCGTGTCTCTCATGCATAATTTGAAGGACAGTGATGAAGAATCATCATCTCTCCATAATCATCCCTACCCCTGTGGACTCCGGAGCACACCAGAGATGTTTATGAGGCCAGTTAGGAAACACACACAGGCTTGTTGTCTGGCCTATGAAAAATCAAAATAACAACTATCTGCTTCCTTTTTTTTTTTTTTTTTAATATATATATGATTTCTTTGAAGCTTAAAATCATAAAAGGAGGAGGGAAGAATTGTTAAAGTAGGCTGAAAAAAGAGATAGTAACATAGTTTACATACACAGGTGTGGTTTTCTAGCAACTGGCAAAAAAACCTCTCAGAATCAAACATCCAATAACCAGATTTTTTCCCCCTTATTGATATTTAAAATATGCATAGTATTTCCTGATGTGTCTACTCCAGGTGATTCTACATAAGCAGGGCTCCTGGGAAATAGGAATTTCCAATCAGACCTCTGATAAAAACAAAGCAAACAGTTACTTATTTTTTAAGTTCCTGAACCTGTCATTTTTAGGCAAATATAATGGAAATTTTGAATGAAGAAAAAATAATACTGAAGGTCAGATGCAATAAAGAAACACTAAGAAAATGGAAAAATCTGAGCATCAATGTTTAGAACCCAAATAACCTTCCTCCAACTGACACTCAATGATCCAGAAATAGATTTAAAGAGACTTCCTCATTTAGAATCACTGAAATATG
Organism: Regulus satrapa; assembly: GCA_013396955.1. Taxonomy (NCBI): domain Eukaryota; kingdom Metazoa; phylum Chordata; class Aves; order Passeriformes; family Regulidae; genus Regulus; species Regulus satrapa. Next base: position 852,335 of record VWZN01009801.1, on the reverse strand, counting down.
AGTAGAAAGGAAATGAATGGGTAAACTTTCCCTCTATTTGCCCTTTTCTATTATTCATAGCTCCTTTGCATAAAGCTGTTTACATGTAAGCCCTTAGAGATTTTATATTGTCCATCATGAGTATGAAAATTGAAATTAATTATAGGACACTTGTTCATCTGCTATAAATTAGGGTAGCTATTGAAATAAAAAGATGCAGACAAAATAGCACTGAATGCTAAAGCAATATGGTGCTCTATCTTTGCCTGCCTGATAAAAAGCATGCTGGAAATATTCTTTGAAATAAGAGTTGATAAGATCTGTTGACAAAAGAATTTTTTCCTACTGAAAAGCATCACTTTCCTTCACCAAAATGTATCCATTGAGACCAATCCTCACACAGAGAACAAATACTACATGAAACTACACCTTAAACATCTGGTATATTCACAGAAATGAAACCACCCAGACCAGCTAAGAATGTAAAGTTGAAAACAGAGCAAGCATGTAGCAGAAGTCAACAGCTACTATTCTTCAGAATGCTTGACAAAGCTCCCTGGAAATTAATTTCTAGAACACGACTGTGTGTATACACCAGAGACTTGTGCCGAACACATCCTTCTGCTTTCCTACTGAACTCTGCTCCCCTGCTGCATTAACCCATCATACACAGACAGAAACCTCATGGCAAAATAATGCAAGCCATCTCTGCAATCCCTCTGTCCTGGGAGCAGAGCTGGGACTCAGATTTCTCCCTTAGTCCCCAGCCAGTGCCATAGGATGCACAGTCAGCTCTCCAGCACTGGTGCCCCTGTCACTTTCAGCCATCTATATTGCTGAGTGCATCATTCTGCTGGAGAGGTTATTCCTTTCTCATTGAATACTGAAACCACCCATTCATAAAGCACATGTCATACCCTGGTTAGCATCAAACCCCTGACTGATCTGCCACTGTGCTACAATGGATTTTTCTGCAGCTGAAAATCAAACTGTAATATCAAAAGCTGATGTTTGGCTTTTTGGGGCTTTTTTAATAAATCTTGGATTAAGTATTGTCCCTGTGCCTTGTCAACACCATACAGACAACATTGTCTGAAGCCCTCGGTCCAGAGAGCCTAGCCCCAAGACTTTTCTCTGAGCAGGTTTCCCAAACCCTACCAGTGAAGTCCCAGCTATCCCAAAGAATATTTGTCTGTAAATGCTACAGGAAAATCCCATTTCTTGTAGAGGTCATGCACTATATCCAGTCCCTATCCATGCCGCACAGCTCCCAGCTGTGAAGGACTCCCAGTCTTGTGTGCAAACAGCAGGCTGCTCCTCTGGGTTCTTGTTCACTTCTTGTGCTGCTGTAGCAAGAGCACAGTCTGGAGCACCAGTCTGTACTGTGCTTGAGCTCTGCTTGGGGAAGAGGCAATTTGCTTTATACCTTTTAATGAAGTTTCATCTATTATAGCATCCAGCTGCCTTATCAGACACTATATCCTCTTCTTTGTCCCTCTATACACGGATAAATTTCACTCTCGACCCAAAGTTGCTTAACACCTTTAAGAAATATTATTTTGTGTCAGATCTCCCTTGAGTGTTTTTCCATGAAGTTCAGCACTGTGTGTGATGTGTAAGAGGAGAGCCAAGCCTCAGTAACGACCTGCTATTTGTTTCCATGCAATCACATCTGATTACTACTTACTGCACCTCATTCTCTGGCTGCAGAACTGCAGCCTCTGAATGTTGCTATTTACAAACAGTGATTTAAGCATCACCCAAAATATGAACTTCCCCTAAGCAATGTGTTTCCATGAGCCACAGCTGCACACACAGGTGCTCCCTGCAGACCACCCACACATTAAACAGCCTGTCCAGCTCTGCTCTCTGGCAGTGTCCCTTGCCCAGATCTAAATTGCAGAGCAGACCTGACAGATGCACAAAGCCATGGGGCAGCCTTAGGTGCTTGAAGCCAGATCTGTGAAATCACACACTGCCAAGCTCATGACACTTATGGATTAATTGAGCGGATAACATTTCCCTCCAGGTTGCCTCTGCTCCCTCTGGTCACCCCCTTGCTTTTTCAGCATGAGGCATTCTTTTCCCAAGCAGTTGTAAGCACTTACATCAAAGAGCAAAAGAAGGGTGGCTGCTGGTTATTGTTTTGGGGATTTTTTTTTTCCAGAAGAGTATTAGGTAAAACTCCAGCTATGAATTTAATGAAAGATGTGTTAGAAATTACAGCAAAGAGCAGCATCAATCTATAAAAAGCTCTGCAGTGTTTTGATTCCAAACTCAATCAGGCAGAGCAGCAGGTGTGTTTTTCACAAGCACTCTTTTAGCCACTCAGTTTTCCTCTGTCAGGTGTTAGTGGCACCTACTTCTCCTGCTCCTTTTTTGGACATTCCCCGTATTTTTGCATTGCTCTCCAGAGAATGGCAAGTCCCCACAAGTCTAAAGATCTGTCTTTGTCTAAGTAATAAGCATCAAGTACCTGTTTACAAACTGACCTGTTTGTCACCTGAACGCACGACAAAACCAAACTGTATAGAAATTTTAAAATAATCCATTATTATCCTAATAAAAACCAGAACCTCTAAAAGGGAATAACTTTTTTTGCTGCTGTAAAACACAGTCTATAATTCTTGGTTTCTGTTTGAGAAGGATTTCTTTTTCCCAATTTCCTTATGAGGCCAAAATTCTCATTCAAAAGAAAAGCTGGTTTTAAGTTCATTATATTCTGTCACATAAAAACACCAAAAAAGTCTTCTCTTTAAATACTAACCATTTGCTGAAATCCTGGAATATTTCTGTTAGGTCCAAAGAGTAAAGTCCTTGGAAGGCTTTTGCTATTGGTGTTGCTACAGGCAACCTCTCTATAGAAACATTATGTAGGATAAAATGTCTGGTCAGTGAAATGTTTTGCTGATAGATCTCACACCAAGAATCTCATCACTGAAGGTGCAGGTGAACTGCTTTTTAACAGCACAGGCAGCTGGGACCCAGCACTGAACCCCCAAAGCCCCAGGGGCTGCAGCTCAGCTCAGCTGGGACCAACCCCAAAATAAGAAGATGCAAAATGTACTACTCTGTGCTTAGTGCCTGTTCCCAAATTCATCCTGCCTTCCCTTGGCTGACCATTCATGCCTCAGACTTCCAGAGACCTGTTTCTTTCAAATCCTTCCATTTCCCGTATAAAACTTTTTATACAAGAAACAATTAAAGTTTCATAAAAACAAAACTTCTCAAACACGAACTGCTCCCCGTGCATAAAATGTCTTACTCCTAATGAAACGTGGTGCCTTGCATCAATAAAAGAGTGAATTCTATTCCAGTTTAATGAAAGGGAAACACATTAAATGTATTCTCCAGTATTTAACACTTTTCCTGCCTGTCAGAAGAGCTCTTTTCCCACTTACTGCTTTAATAAAACATGGCAAGAGGCACTGTAAACAGCGGTGCTGCACACCGGGCTGGCTGCAGAAATGAACATTCCATCAACCCCTACACTCCCCAAGGCAAGGAGACAAAGGGCTGTGATCAAAACCCCTTCTCTGGCCACGTCTGCCACGAGAGAGCTGTGCCCAGCCCTGCCTGGCCGGGTGTTGTGGGTGTGAGCCCCTGCACGGCCCAGCAGACACACTCGGCAGGCCCCACACAGGCAGCACCGTGCGCTCACAAGACGTTCTGTCGCCCAACAGGTTGGAGGAAGCCCCAGTCATCCTGAAAGCCCAGTACTCCCGTAAGTCCTCCAAAACTCCACCACGGCCCCACAGAATACCCTTAATAGGCACAGATTTTTCTGCTTGCTGAAGAAATTGTGACTAATAAAAGGAGTTCTCAAACTTATCCTTGTTTTAGAAGCAACTTATTTCTATGACTGCTGCCCACAACAATATTTGCATTTCAGTTTCCAAATTGAAATCATTATAAAAAAATTAAGTTTTAAGTGCAAGAACATTCTTATCATTTAAAATGACAGTTTACTTACCATACTGGCAGTAATACTTATCATTATTCAGCAGCACAGTGGATAACTCAGAATATTTCCTATCTGCAGAGAAAGAGAATCTGTTGTCAAAAATTATTATCTGATGTTAAAACATCACATTTGTTTAATGACCTTAATTTTCTTCCTTTTAAGTGTTCTTTGACCTAAAATACAGTTTGGTGCTTGGAAATGTATTTGCATATGTTGAGGCTAAATCTCTGTCCTTGCAATTCCTTTCCCAGAACACGTCATCTCAGTTATTTAAGTTTTATCTGGAGTCCTACAATATTTGGGGCAGTTGTTGAAACTTTTTACTGAGACTGATGTAATTAGTTGAGAAACTCAGTTCCCTCCTTATCAGTTTCCAACCCTCAAGGATGCTGAGAAAAGGTTACACAGAAAAACTCGCATGCAAGTTAAAAGTGCAGGAGCTGAAAGGCTCATCAGAAGCAGAAGAGCATTAATCACTGCCTGTAATGGCTCACACCCAGAGACTGCTCTGCACTTTCAAAACATCAGGCAGAGCTGCAGAACCCAGAGGGTTCCTGGTTATGAGAGAGGACAGGGAGTGTCAATGTCTCTTTAGCAGCAAAGCTGATTGCAAGTGAGTCTCAGAACTTGCTAGGCTGGAGATTCAGCTGCCCTTTCACTTTTTGTTCTTTCAAAACCAACTCAAGGCTTCTTTTGATGTTTTGACAAAGGTTATTTCCTCTGGAAATCAAATTCCGTGCTGATTCTGTCTGAACAATTACAATGATAAGTAATGACCAGCAATGACTGCCTGAGAGTGCTGCTGTGGTTTCCATCCCAAGCAACGGGCTCCTTCCCTTTCATGTGTTCCATTTGCTCCCTCACCATTTATATCTACTTCTCTTAACCTGGCAATGTTGGTTTGTTTCCACCACCAGCCCCTGTCTGCTACAGCCATTTGCCCCTGGGAGGCCTCCAGCTGTCCCACAGGAGATGCCCTAAGAATGATTCTCTTCAGCTCTGAACTCACCTAACTCAGGTTACCTATGACAAAAGATCTACATTTATAATTCTTAGAGGGAATTTCTCTTGAAAAAAATCTCAGAGGCTTTCAAACTTTATTCTTCTGACCATTTAACCTTTTGTATTTATTACATTGTACTTTTTATCTCTCAACCAGAGAAATCTCATTTCAGTCAACTCCTTGCAATACTCTAAAACCAGTAACAAAACATAGTAACTGATCCTTAAAAGTTACTGCCATGCTGACTAACAAATGTTTTTACTGTGTCTGCAAGAGTGAGTATGCAATCTTGGGAACCACAGACAAATAACCATACTCTTCTATAATTCAAAATAAAAGTTGAAATGGCAATATAGTCTTAAAATTCCTTACCAAAAATAACCAATCTACTTGCAGCTCCCTGCATTCTATCAAACAAACAAAACATGCTCAACCACATGTTCTCAGGCCAGTGTCTGCTGAGAAATCTCTAGTTTCTCACGGTGCCATGCATCCCAAACATGAGCCAAATGTAACAAGGGTTGGAAGCATCACCAGTGCCAGGAGGGACAGGGTTTCAGCAATGTGCTGCATTCACTGGGGTGCACGTGTTTGAAAAAATGCTCTAGAAAGTGTGAGCTTGCAAGTCCACCAGTTAAAGGGTCTAGAGAGTGCCGGATCTTCAGATCACAAAAGTAACTTCTAATTGCATTGAGGCCCAGTTCTCTGCCACAAAGTCCAGAGGCCTGTGCATGTGCAATGACCTGAAAGCAGCAGATGTTGCTGGATCTTGCCGGATCTAATTCTTTCCCTTTTACATTAAAAGTAGAACACGACTTTTTTTTCCTTACACATTCTGGTACTATTTCATCCAAATAATTCTTACCATTTGGAATGCAGCCTCATGTAACAGGCTCATTAGCCCAACAGCAAAGCCAGCAAGTTCAGAATAGCACAGTGGAGCATGTGTTGCTTTTCTTTGCAGATGCTTCAAAAAAATAAGTGACAAGAACCCAAATCCTGACCCCAGCATGCACCCAAAATTAACTAAAGGAATCTTTCTCAAAAACAGACACTCTTGAATAGCTTCTATTCTAGAATTAGACCAGAGCAGCAGATCAGTAATTTTCTCCCTTTTTGTTCTTGCTTCCAGAGGAGCCCAGCAAAGGATCAGAATTCCCTTTCCCCTTAGCACCCCACCTGTGGAACTCCTGTGCATCTCCCTCCTGCTGCCACCTGGCTCCCCAACAGAAGGGCATTTTTACAGTAAAATTGTGGAACTTTACCACTGAACTAAGGAAATATTTATCTCCTTAAAAAGTTACAAAGTGAATGGCTCCAGCTGCCTGATGATTTGGCTCAGTGGCAGAGAAGATGTGAGGACTGTGGTAAAAGGGGCTTAGATAGAGTCTTCATTAATTACACCAGAATTAGTTCAAGGAATCCCTGACTAGGCACAGCAGCATTTCAAAAGCTCAGATACACAGTTTATCCTTGAGAATTACAAATAACTATAACATCTTCAAGGCAGAGAACTTCTGATGCAACAGAGTAAATTTAAGTTCTTCAGAACTTCACTTTGTGGGCTGACAAAGGACCAACCCTGGGATGCTGCAGGTGCCAGACGTGCACAGGACAAGTCCAGGCACAGTTTAATTTCCAGGGTCACTGCACACTCCACCAATTTGCAGCTGCTAATAATAAGCTCTATTTGGAGCACCAGTGACACACAACTCTATTAAAATTCTCACCTTTTTTCTAGAAGGAGGATGCTCTTAAGTAAGAACTACATAATACCATGTGGTGTGTATTCCAATACAAAAATAATCACTGATTTAGCTTCTGTGCTCTTTACCCAGAGAGCTATGGCTTCTTATCCATTACATCTTTAATATAAAACAAACTATTTTCATTATTACTGGCTTCCTCCACAAGGCATTCTATTTATGAGGTGGTTTTAGACTTATAGTGTAATCATATGAAGAGATTTTGCCAATTTATGCTCAAGCCCCATGACGATATACTTTTAGATTGGAGCTTTAAAAAGCTCCAAGAAATATTTATCCTGACAATGAAGAGTTTAAGCCATGCACAATTTATTTTTATCTGACTTGTATAACAAGGGAAGGTAAAGGGGATGCAAACCATTTTCACATTAATTATAAATACTGCATTACACACACAAGGCTGCATCTTCAGCTTTCCAGGGTCCCATTATGTCCCCATGTTCTTGTAACCCAGAAATTTTAGCTTGCTTTAAGTTGTTTCAAACCAATCTTATGAAACTAATATTTCCTGCTTTCTTCTTTTATATAGGCTCCAATCACTCAAAATTATTTTCTTTAGTTTATACGTCATCATTTATTATATTCTGATAAAACCTATTGGGGTTAAGTTCTATAACTAGGATATATTGTCTAACCTTACCAGGCCATTTTCCTCAGCCTATGTCGTACTGGAAAGAAAAATTCTAGTTTAAGTACTCATATCAGGAATCTTAAATATAAGTATATTATGCAATAACAATAAAGTATATCTTAACAGTTTTGTGTTGGACAGATATTTATAGCATTTATTCACTTTTGTTATAATCCTAGCAATTTAGTATTTCTGATTGCATTGGCTCCTTTCAAACTAACAAGACAAACAGCAGCATGACTAAGGAGAATTTATGTTGGGGGCTGGTTGCACTTGCAAGGTTCCATTTTTTAAAAACAGAAAATGGAGGGATGGAGGGATGGAGGGATGGAGGGATGGAGGTTCTAGAAACACATACTCTACAATCCTCTCAATGGCAGGTATTAAGTAACAGTAAAGAGTCTAAACTGTAGCAGTTTAATTAAAGAAAAACAAACCAAACAGCATAAACTAAGAGAATACAGAACCCAAGTACTGATTTATAGAAACTACATGATCTGTGTTGCAAAAACGTGTTCGGTGGCCTTAATGCTAATTCTGATCACCTTTGAGAAAAAGCAGAACAGATTTAAAACATCCAGCAGAATCCCCTGCAAACACATTTGTACAGCTTCAAATGAGGGCGGAACACAGACTGATATTTTTTCATTCACTGGAAACATGCCTTCTCTGTTTCCAAAGGGTGGGTGGAACAAATGGACCTTACCAGGACATCCTTCAGCAGATATTCCTAAGGCTTCCTGTATGCCTTGGGGCTCCTGACGGACCTGAATTTGAATTTTTTCTTGGTACTCTCAAGATCCAGCACATAAAAATTTAATGGTAATTATATTTCATATCTAAAGTTACTTTGGTGTTATTAAGATTTATTGCCTAAAAGTTTAGAACTGGGTGTTTCTTCTGAAAACCATTTCCTTTCCTTCTGTTACCTGGCCCACACACATTTTTCCTCCAAGAGGGGACCTGTAATTTATTCCATTGGGCAGAGGGAGGGATGCAAAGCAGGGAGCAGACTTTAAGAGACAGCAACTAAATAAACAAGAATGTGGTGGTGACATACTTTTAAGTATCCATGTACAAAAGGACAGCATTTCCAACAACAAATGAACTAGCTTAGGTATTTAAACAGGAAAATAAATACAGGAGCCAGCAAAACTGGAAAGGGCATTAGGACAAAATCTAATTAATAGAAAATAAATCACTACCTAATTTAATTATAAACTCTTTGCTTGCATTTGAGCATCTTGGGAAGTATTTGCAGATACAAAAGAAATTTAAAACTGGACACTGTAAATACTTATATCTCCCAAGGAATGCAGGATACCTTAAAGTTAAGACTGCAGCCATCTCTTCCTCTCCAAAAGCACTAGAGAATGTCAGAAATCTCGCATTTCATGCTGAGCATGCTGCACCCCATTCCCTGTCAGCTCTTCATTGGCTCTGGCACTGGGAATATATGGTGTAAAGGCTTTGAGAACCCAAGGCTCTGCAACAGGCCATTTTCACACCTTCTCCAGCATACTGGGAAACTCATCAACACACACCCAAACCTCTATCTGCTATGCACAGGAAAGGTTTGACACCTGGGAAATTTCTCTTGATTTAAAACACACATAGCCTTTATCATCAGATGATGGCTTTCACAGAGGTTTGGATGATACTCTAGATGGTTCATAGCACAGCCAGTTCTCCTTGTTAATATTCTACACCCTTCTAGAAGCCTTTTTAAGCAAAGAAATTGGGAGACCAATTTATAAATTCATTAATTTATAAATTAAGGAAATATATTTTTATTTGGCATATGGGGAATAAAATAAGCTGGCTAAAATAAAATCCTTAATATCATATGTTCCCTCACTGTACATTTACGCATCGTATTATCCAGGCAATGCTTGTCTTGTCGTAGGCAGGGTCAGGATAAGCTGGAAATCCAGATGGGATCAGCAGCATTCAGCAGATAGTAGCTGTCACTTCAGCAAAAGTTCCCTTTCTCATGACACAGCACTTGAATAGCTGTGGAAACTCCAGTGTAAATGTCAGCCAACCTTTGGTGATTTGTGAGTACTGGATTCTGACATCAGTGACAGGGGTATGTGATAATGTACCAATTTATCTTAGATTCCACATAAAAGATCAAAAGTCCATGGATTCTTATACTAGCTCATCAGTAAATCATTATGACAGTGATACTGGGGAAAAAAAAGTCCCACAGGCTTGCACAGAGGATGAGCAAGATGTACTTCCTGAAATTACTGTTTCGGTGAAAAAATAAATACAAGCAGTAAAGAGGGTCTGACCTAAAGACATGTAGCACCCAGTGTCTCTAACAAAGCCTTTGTTTTTCTTTCTTAGCAGACTGCATATAATTTCAGCTTCATTCTCCTTTTAAGATGATGTGTGATGAATATTCACAGTGAGGAAAGAACAAATATATTCAGAGCCATTTCAAACACTTAAAGCCCAGAATTTTGCCCCAGCTGTTTGCTTTCAGCAAATATTTATGAGCACTATGTTTTGTTCAGACAACTGCTTGTTGAAAGTGAAGCCTGGGACTGTATCTGAGACTCACTTAAACAGCAAACTAAATTTGTTGAGGGAAATTTAGGCAGAAATAATGTACAAAATATATATTGCAACTGGGCTGCTAAGCAGTGGCATTACTTAGCACATGCCCAGAGGCATAAGGAGCTTTAGGCCACCTGAAATTGAAAGCGATCTTTTGTAATAGGGGATTACAATCTAATTTTGGGGACAGAGCAATGAGTTCTACATACCTAACTTACTAAAGCCAGCTCAGTAATTTGGAGAAGCATAAGCAAATCTTTGGGGGTACTTTCCCCTTCTCCAAATAAGGGATTTGCTGGGACTGTTGTGCCAGGGAATTGCTGCCACCCTTGTGGCACAGCAGGGAACACATTTGCCATCAGCTGCTGCCCTGCCCTCGCCAGCAGCAGCAAATACAGCAGTGGATTGCCAGGAGGAGAGAGGTGATGGGTCCTGGCTGCAGGGAATTGGCTGCTCTAGCAACAGCCTCCTGTGCTTAAAACTAAACATCATCCTGCAAGGAATATCATTTATTGCAGAAGGTAGATGGGGTGAGATACCAGGTCGGGTCCTTGCCACTCACCCACATCTGCAAGCAACACCCACGCTTGCATACCTGAGTCACTGCACTCAAAAACCCTTAAAATCAGGTCTTTTTCCCCCAGACATTTGTGTAGTGGACACTTGGCTGAGATTTAGGAATTTGTTTACTGTCAGCCCTGCAAACAGCAGCATGTGGTGGAGAAGCAGAGGGTCCCAGCCCCACAGAGCAGTGGTGCAGCAGCTGGGGACAGGCAAGCATTGCCCAGCCTCTGCCTGGCAGAAGGGAGGGAGCAGTGAACATGCCACTTTGGGGCTGCCACTGTCATTAATATCAAAAGCAATGCACAAAGCAGGCATGGGTCACATCTCCACAGCACTGGGCTGCAGCTGCTGTGAGCTATAGAGCTGGCTTGGCCCAGAGGAGGGGCCAAGAGACTGAGCTCATACATGCATTGGGTTTGCCACTTGTAATTCCTGCGCAGCATATTGAAAAGCAGCAGTCAGGAACAATTGCTCCCTCTCATCTAACAAAAGCCAAAGCTGTGCAGGGAGAAATGCAGATGGGTTTCCACCACAGCCAGCTGTGCCAAGAGCTTTGCTCCCTGGCAAGTTTGCTTAGAGCCCTGCAAGCAGTATCATTATCCCTGCACACAAGCTCTGGGTTGGCACCTTGTCAGTTTTGGACACCTTGCCCACAACTAGGTGTTTTGGTTTTTTTTAATTTTGTTGTGGATCAAGAGTAGGGGAGTTGTTCAATATCATCATTAACAAATCATCAATCCAGTTATCTGCCTTTCTATTTCATCTCAAATTTACAGTCTTGTTACTGCCTCTGTGACAGGAATAGATCCTGAGACAATTTCAGAACTAGTTAGGATGACATGATGACTCAATGCATGTGATCAAATGTCTCTCTGAATGAGTCTGTTGGATTAATGAAGCAGTTTGATGAATTAAATTATATTCCAGCAAAGAGCAGATGATGATATTTCAAAATGGCAAAGATTTTTTTCACACATTCTGGTGTTTTCAGTGTCATTCAGTATTAGGGACAAATTCCAATTATGAGAGGATTTGAAAGTTCAAACACAAGGCTTCTCTGATCATTTGTGGGACTTGTGCCTTAGGGCCATTTTCTGCAGTTGCAGCTGAGATGATAAAGATATAGGGCAGGTCAATTAGCACAGCCTTAATTCACACATAAACCAGCACCAACAGTTGGAGAAGAACCAATAAATCTATTAAATTTTTTTCTAGAAAAAGGAAGAAAAGATACAGATTCTACATCTCATTCTCAATTGCTCCCAGAAGCACCTCCTGAAATGCAGCAGCTCTGAGCATAAGCTGTATCACAGTGCTAAGATTTGAACTTTGAGTCTTCTGCAGGGCTGCAGGAAGAGGGCGAACCGTGCTGGGTTTAAGAAGATTTTTTAACATTTCTTCTCAGCAGTTTCCAAATATATATGCTGATTAACACCTTCGACTCTAAATACCTCTTTCTAGCTTTTATATTTTCCCCTAAAAAACAACTAGACACTGCACTCTAACAAGAAAAGACCAGATCACAATCTTAATACTTAGATAATTTAACACTGAATATCTCAAAGAACAGCCAAATCAAATGCATTCCACAGTCCTTAGTTTACTTTGCCAGCATCAAGCTATCTATATTACCATGAGTGCTGGCCCCTCAGATTCACTCTCACATTTTGGATAGGATTTCTTCCTTAGGAAATTAAATCTCGAGTTGCATGATCCTAAACATGTTGACTCTGTTATTTACACTACCTCATCAAAGCACTTTAATACCACATGAAATGCATTTTCAAAATAGAATTTCCAATTAAAATGCCAACAGATGTCCTTAAAACCACAGTGACAACAGTTTGAGCAAGCCTAGGCTGCCTAGAGGACTTTTAGTAAGATTGAATTTCAGGTCTGCTACAGGAAGGAACTCAGGCTCCTTTTACATTTTGCTCCCCACAGAAGCAGAGACTGCTCTCTCAAATAAAAACAAGCCAGACACAAACCTGGCTCAGACAACTAAAGTCCACAGTTTTTACAGGTGGAAACACGCACAGATATCAACAGAACACACGCAAGATCCCAAAGCTCGTCCTCACTGCATTATCCTGGCTGAGGGTGAAAAATGACAATCTGTCAGCACCAAAGAGCAGTGGGGAGCCAGGATGCAACACTTGTGCCTTCTTTATACAGCCCTATCTCCAAAATTAAAGAAGAATTTAATCCTCAGCAAAGAAAACAGAAGTGAGAGATAGTAATGCTTGGTTAAATGGGAAGACAAAACTCCCCCCATTTACCCAGATTTGTATTTTATACCACCAAGTACACATTTTAAAGACCTCTGCAACTTTGTCCTAGTACTGAAAAAAAATCCCAGAATTGAAAGTGATGTTTTAAGGTTGAAATCAGGAGAGACAGAATGACAAGACCGGAGAGTTCCTTGTGTTTAAACTGTTTTTTTGTAACCCAGAGCATGCAACAGAGTAATCAAATGAGTTATTGACCTAGCTGGTACATCTTGATGGAAAAAGGCTTTGGAAGAGTTTGTATCGAAGTTTCTTGCAGAGTAATTCAGTTAGCCTTTAACTCTTCTCTTACTGAGACAATCTAATAGAGTCAGGACTGGGATCTCCCATCTTCATCAGGCTTTTACTTTATTCTAAATTCTGCCTTCATTGTAACACTGTCCAGAGAAGACCAAGAAAGAGTTTCATTAATCTAACAACTGGAAAATCATGGGGATTTTTTTTTTTTTCAAAACAAGCCACAAACTTTTGGAATTCAATAAATTGATCGTGCTCTTTAACTTCTTCTCCCTGTTTTAGCATTTGCAGCACTGTTTTCTTTTGTGTCTGGCTATGTTAGACTAATCAATAAGAAATTATACTTTTGCTTTTTACATTCCAACAACATATTTCTCACTGATTCATATTGATTGCAAAGCAAAACCAGAGAAAAATAATGAAAGTTTTTTACATCTAATACAGGAGAACTGTGCTGCCAATGCTAACTTAATTTAATTTGCAGAGAACATTAGTTTTAAGTGTGTACATCTGGAGTTGTGCAAAGACTTTTGTTGTCAAAATTAATTATCCTATTATTAATTTTACTCAAAGCCACTTTCTCAATTAAGACTAAGAATCAGTACCCTATTTGATTACCCCAAGGGATGAGTGACCAGCTGTGACTGCTTACTGCTGCTTATCTATGGGTGAGATGCATCTTACCTCCTCTTTTGAGTGACAAAAAATACATCCTTTTTTCCCCTCTTTTAAAACAGTGCTGAGCTCTGTCTCTTTTCCCTGCAACTATACATCTTTTATACCTCTAAAGACAGCTTTGCACTTCCAGTGAGGAAGGAAATTGCTATCCTAGCAGGAGGCATGTCACCCTGCTTTGAAGGGAGCCTAGAGCACCTCCTCTTAATATTTGCTAGGAAAAAAAACTGCAGAGAAACACTGTCAAATACTCTCTTTCCTCCCTTTCCTAGACTCCATTTCTTTCTAATCTAGTTTTTAGGGAGGCACTTGCAAGTTAAGAAAAAAAGTTGTGTCTAATTATGCAACCAAAACAGCAGCAGGCAACAAAATCCTGCTAGATAAATAATGGTATTTCTGTTCAAAGTGTTAGTAATATACCATTGGAAAACTGATTGTCAGTGGAGAGGGGAAGATGGGAGTGGGTGAAATGACAGCCAAAGCATTTTTTTGGATGGTTTCCCCAGGAATTAATATATTGTCAAGTTAAAACTGCCCCCTGAAAGCCTGCCTCAAGCTAGAGAATTTAAATTCGAATGGCTTCATTCACATTAACATTACAGAGCAGAACTCATCCAGGGAAAAGGAGAAAATAATGAAAGAAGCTGGTTTTTTCCATCATCATCACTTCAGGCTTTTTTTATAAAAATAAATGTCTCAAAAATAAGTAGGAAAAAATAGCAACAGCAAATTTGCATTCCAGAGAAAAGCTAATGTTTCCACTCTGCTAATACATCACTGAATAATGAAATGCTGACAACAGTGACAGAGCATTTAAAAAGTTTAACTTGCAAATACACCAGCTCAGATTTCCAATAGAGCTGAGGATACCAAATGCCTTTGGAAATCTTTGTGGTGTCCCTTGTTTAGGGCTAAGGTAAAGCTCAGCTCTTAGAAGTGCAGATCTAGTTATGGACCATCAGCAAGGGCAAACACTGATTTCTTTTCCGAGCTAATTTCTAAGTGAATGAATAGAGTCAAGAAAAAAAAAAAAAAAAAAAAAAAAAAAAAAAAAAAAAATAAAAGGAATTAGGAATTTGCACTGAGGAACAAATTGATCACCTTGCCACTTAAGCTTCTTTTTATCAAATGTCTCAGGCATACAACACAAAGGCAAAGTCACCTAAATACCAGGAAGGTTGAAATCAGTGCAGTGAGAGCAATATGGAAATCAGTATGACAGTCCACTGCCTATATCCAAACAAGATATGAACAGCACAAAAGAGTTTGAAATATGGTGAAATTAACATGTTAAAAACTATTAATGCAGGTAGGGAATTTTCTCTAATATTCTACAGTAACCTGGGAAGTTCTACCTAGAAGAACATAACTGCTAGTAGTAAGCCAAAGCATACTTGGATAAAGATTTCAAATACAAAAAAATTATTACAATCTTAGGGGCCAAAAATTACAACTTGCTTTGAAACAACTTTTTCAAAAAGAGTAGGAGGGAAAAGAATTCCCAAATAAAGCATGTGCTCTGCTACTCTAGGAGGAAAGCAGTGAGTGCCCCCTCTAGGATAAAACCACACAGTTAGGACAAAGGCACAGACAACCTGTGAGGTCAGACCTCAGCAGAGTATGACAATGGTCACAAAACAAGAAAAAATATCTTTATTTTTTGCTCTGTTCTTGGAGGCCAAACTAAAAATCACTTTTAGTTATCTGAAGATGCAGACATGGAGGTGCCAAGACTGAGCAGACAAGGCAGTAGCTCCCATCAGCTTGGTGCCCTTGAGCCAGGCATCAGAGCTCCTGACAAAGCCTCAACTCTCCTCCCTGTAAAGCTCAAAGGACAGTGCAAAGTTTGGCAAAACGTTGTCACCTATGCAGCAAGAGAGGTGACAGTTTTTGCTTCCCTGTTTGTTGCAGCTTGGTGTTTAGGAGTCCTCTGTGTCCTTCAGGCTGCTTGGATTGCATTCATGAATATTATTGGAACAGCAGCTTCTACACGTGTTGGTGAAGTTTTTCAATCCTTCTGCTCCACCTTGGGGCTGCTTGGCAAAAGTCAACCACTTCTTTACAGTGCAGCAGGTCCAAAGGAGCCTGCACTGCTCAGGAGTGACATAGGATGTTCCCCAGGGGCCAAAACCATTCTTCACCAGTGTCTTGCACCTTTATTTACAGCTGTGCTTGACTAAGTTCTTCTGCAATGAGCAAAAAAAACACCTGAACAACTGCAACGATATGCAGTGATTGCACACACACTAATATGTCACCATAGCATTACTTTGTACCTCTAAGCAAAATGAAATTGTGGAAGGATGTTATAAAAAAGTCTCCAGGGCCCCTGCCTGCCTCTGAAACTACCAGGTTACTATTCATCACTGAGCAGGGCCAGGCAGGGCTCAGCACAGAGCACCTTCCTTTGCTGGGAGGAGGTTTAGACACCTCCCTCTCCCCCCATAAACCCCTGAGAGCTGCTGAGATGACTTAAAATAGGTAAAAACAGAGATAGCCTTCACTTGTGGAAAGTCTTTAAGAGATGATAGACAGGAAAAGTGGAGTTCCTGTTCTGAATATTCCACAGCAACAAGCAGAACAGCATGCAACCAGCTAAAAATAACTCACATAACTAGACAGTGTGCACTTTTTAGCTTGTGGAAAAGAACAAATATGAGGAAGCTGTCCTGCCCAGCATGCTCTGAAGTTACCACTTGTTTGGCATGGAATTGCTGGCTGTAAGAGTCATGCCCAGCCCAGTTTAGTGTATCAGGGTTTCTGCTCTGCACTCACCTCACCTAAACACAGGAGGGGCTAACCCCAACATCTAGTATTTCTCTCTCCTGCTGGGACACTTTGTACCCATGGCAGAAGAAAGGACTGCTGTGGTGCTTTGCTCAGGAGCCAAACCAGCCCTCGTCTGGCACAAGAGCCTCTGCTACTGAACAGGCAAGTTAGTCACAATAATAGCAACATTTGGTCCCTAATCAGAGGGCACATCCTAGATGTGTCTGGGGAACCAGACTTTGCTGTAAGAAATGTTTTAACCAACTGCTGTAATAAAATTCTGAAGTTAATTTAATTTCCTTTAATATTAATTTACTGTACAGGTATTTTTATGCTTTTCCTGGTAAGACTTCTCTAAAGCAGAAAATTAAATTATTAGACCAATGTATTGGCATGAGTATAGTTGCAGTCCATGTGCAAGTGATTATAATTAAGCCTATAACCACAATTGTTGTTATATAACTGTATTTCATGAAAATCAGTAACAGGTTACCAATGCTAAGGCTTTTTGCCGTTATTCAAACATGGCGCAATTTTTTAGTTTAGCAATTATTTTATATTTGGTCTAAAGCTTTTCTAACTCTGTATTGCTAAAAAACATGCAATATTCATATTAACTTCAAGGCTTGCTACAAACATTATGATTTTACAATTACTACTGTTGCCTAAAAGTTTACCTGCTTTATCTGGTTGCACTGGTTGAACAAAAGATATAACTTCACTCTGTGAACATTATATTTTTTACATCCTTAGAGCACTGTGACTGCAATGCCATTGCTATTGATTTAAAACATTGCTATTGCAGTTGTGAACAGAATTCAACCCAGCCTGCATCCCATTGTGAATGATGCCATAAAAGCACATAAAAAATTACATTGCCTTCTTCAATCTCTTTTTTATGATTAAAAATGGGCTTTAGTTTGGACCACTGGACTTTGAAAACCACCCTGGACTGACAGAACCATTTAAATAAGGCCTTGTCAACAGCTTCATTTCTTTCCAACCAGGTGTGCTAGATCTTACACCATCTTGAAACAAACATTACATCTTTACTTGAAAAAAATAAATGGTCTTTCAGAAACTCAAAATCTAAACCATGGATAACTTGAAAACACAAAATCATCCCCTGAAGTTCTACTGGTTTCTTCCAATTCAGATTAAAAAGCAGTTATGTAATATGAGAAGACAAAGATATCATAGAAAAGTGTTGTTCTGTCTTCTGGAATGGCTGTCAGACAGAGTTTAGCACAACGAATGATTCACAAGACAGTGAAGTAAAAGTGCTCATAAACTTTTACAAGAGTGGAATTAGACCAGAACTTTGTGTTACAGTAAATGTCACCCTGTCCACTTAATATCCTCTTGGGAGCAAGGTTATAATGAAAGAAGAGGAGAATTTAGCATACATGGCAAGGTATGTACAGCAAGTCTATTTCTTCCAAGGATCTCCTATCCTATTAAAAAGATTATTTCAGTATCAATACCCTTGGTAATGGGGAGATTTCTGGCAGTCCCAGGAAAGGCTGGAGACTTGCTGAAGGTCACCCAGGAAGGCAGCAGCAAGGTGGGAGCAGAGCATATACCAAGTCCCCAGGTCAGCTGCTAGTATGTGCTGATCCTCCTGTTAATGTGTCATGATTGCTGTAAATGGGATCATCACCATCACCATATTAGAGAGATAAATGAACCCTTGAAAGAATTAGAGCTGCTGAAATGACCATACATCATACAATAACAGGCTTCTTCTCATCACTTTCACAGAGGTAGAATCTGATTGTCACAGAGAGAAATGTGTTTAATTCCACACTAGGAAGTGGGAAGGCAAAGTTGAGTTGTTTTACATGCAAATCTGAAGAAAACTTATCAGCTAGAATTTCCAAAGTTGTTGTTGCATATGCAAGAGCCACGATGATATTTTCAATTCTGTGTTACTCATCTCTCCCACCTTAATTCTAGGTTGTTAGAAACTCCATGCAGAGGGAGGAGAGAGAAAGCTGTGAACACATACATTTTGCAAAATATCATCCCCAGGAATAGAGAATGTTTTTTAAAAAATTCATCTGAGAATGAAATATGTGATATATGGAGATCATAATCAGTCACTGAAAGTACCTCATCTGGAAATCCAGGTGAGCAGAACCATGCTGCAAAAACTTCCCACCAAGAATATCTGCAACAAATCAGACCATGAAGATTTGTGAGCATGCAAAACAGGTCACAATATATTTCTTAAATTACTTCTATCCATGTTTTGATGACATCTAACTCTGAACAGGGGAGCCAGGTGTTGCACCACATTTCTATCCTTGGCCTGAAAATTGAGCACAATGCAGCAAGGAAATGCGCTGTATTACCATGCAACCTGAAAAAAACCCCAACAAACGGCTACTCCCAGCACTCTGCTAGGTACATATCCTATCCATACTCTCCAAGAGGAGACTGCACAACTCAGGTCCAATACAGCTTCTAAAATGGGCAGTTTTATATTGACATAATTAGATCCAAAATACATAATATATCCTTATCAGTTGAAACAGAGCTGTGCACCAAGAGCTGTGATGGCAGGAGGCTCAGAACCCCTGGAGCACACCCTGGAGAAGAGGGGAAGGAAAGTGTGAGACACTCAGAGTTCAGAATGAAATGGATAGATGTCTCCAAAGCAAAACTCTAAAGGGCATAGAGAGGAAAGTGATAGTAAGAGCATTTGCTGAAGTGCTCATGGTCCAAATGACTCTACCACGCTGAACCCCATTTCCTGAGAAACTGGAAGAAACATCACGGCACCATACAGGTATCAGGACTGGTAGGGTTGCATATTTTGCCATACATCAGGTACGAGACTTTCCTGTTGGCTAAATCTATATTATATCCTTCTGGTCATACATCATTAACTCAAATAACTTTTGAATTGGAGTCGACTTCTAAGGGTAAATGAACCAAAACCTTCTCTTTTATTGCTTGTTAGAGCTCTTAGCAGACAAGAACTAAGAATTTTCTTTGCTGACAAGGTAGTACATCATTTCAAGATGAAGTGTAACACTGACTAACAACCATTACTGTTGCCATTTGACAGTAATCCCCATTTCCCTATAATTTTGTTTATTGATGTAATTTTACTACCATGTTGAATGTTCCCCTTTGTTTTTCAAAGTTGGTTTTCTAGAGTAAGCATATTTTCTTAATTCCTTATTCAAAATTAGGGTATTTTCTAATACTTCCAATTAATGAAATGCAAACATTCATCTGTAATATTAAGACAAATAATAAAGTCACTAAACCATCCATCTTTGTCAGATGGATAGGAACATGTCCAAAATTATTCTGTTGAACTCATTACTGGAGGATGCCTGATTCTCGAATTTAGAAAAACTCAGCACACGCTGCAATTATATTCTTAAGAAAGCTAAACCTGTGGCTACTGAGAACATTTGATTAATAACAAAGATCCAGCCAAAGTTATGTTTGATAGCACATATGTATTTAGTTGTATTTACTGGCCCTCCATCAGTTTCACTTCCTTCTTCATGAGGTCTAAGCAAAGCCTTGAAAAGCATGAATCAGCCCCTTTGGATATCAGGAATGTATGCTGTAAATGATGTGAGGTGCCAGCACTGCTATTCAGGCAGTCTGATGCCACAGCAATTAAAAGATGATGAACCCCCAGTGGTGCATTCCCAGTCCTGGCTGCACAGGAAGAACAACAGCACCGACACCGTGTTCAGGGCAGAGCTGCACTTGGGGCACAGTGCTCAGGAGACACGGGCTGGTGCTGATAAACAGAATTAAATGCATCCATTCATGGGCAATCAGCTTCTTTCTGCAAGCTCTGAGGCAGATGGGAAAAGTAAATTTTCATAAATACTTGAGACACTAGATTTTAAATTCAAGGAAGTAGTCCTGAACTGCCACATGTGAAGAGCAAACCAGAGATCTGATCAGAAGTAGTAAGGATTAAACAATTGCCATCAGTAAATGTCAATGCCCCTAATTGTACAACAACTCCATTCTGGAGACAGAGCACTGATCCTGCAAAGATGTCCCCAATAATTCATGTGTGTGTTGACCCTGCCCACAGGCCTCTGAGCTGATGGTGATACAGTCTTCCCCTTCCCTGTGCTTTGCTGGGCTCTCCAAGAGGTAATTCTTTGATTTCAGCACTAAATATCAAACTACATTGGGAGAGGTTTAGCGACAAAATCAAAAGCTTAACTGCAGGAAGGCTGCAACACAGATCTGACCACAGAACTTCCACCCCTGGAAATCAGTGTAAAGGAGGCCTGGTCAGTAGCTACAGTGTTAACCTGTTATCAAGTTCTCCATTTCTCCTAATAAATGCAAGATCCTGATATAATTTTATTTTCACATGTTGGCATTTCAAATGTGTTGCTTACAAAGGTCATCCATGTTTGGGAAAAAAAAAACCAGCTAAATTGATTTTATTATTGTAGAAAAACAGAATAACCACTTGCACCTTTGTTTGCAGATAAAATACAAAATTAATGGTTGCATACAGCTGAATTAAGCACTTAAAGTTCAGTCTTTACAAACTGCTGACAGTGTAAGCTTAGATCAATACCAAAACAATTTACACTTCAGGAACACTGGCTCTGGCTATTAACTAGTGATTATGCTAAGTTTGCTGTTAAATTCCTTTAACTGTTTCCAAGGTGTAACAGAATTATGAAATCACAAAACCTTGTTGCCATTGTCAGAGTGGGAACTCAGGGCACAGTCCCAAGCATACAACACCTTCCACAGCCCCAGCTCTGACTGGTCACAGCTTTCACTGAATCCTCCACCCCTCTGACCTGCTCTACTGCAAACCTCTTACACTTAAGATTCTGGGGCTGCTACACCCTTCAAGTTATTCAGCAGTGTGATAAAACTTCTCCTGGGTGAGAAACTGCAGCCAGCACAAGCCCTACTTAGCCCCATACTGACCCTGAAGCAGTACAGGAACTGCTAATATTTTTCTAAGTTGTACGGAATTGCAGCCAAGCTTTGGACTTCATCTCCAGACTAGAATCATGATCCTTCCCAGAAAACAAAATCTAGAGCTTGGCTTTGACCCCTTGCAGGACAAAAAAATTGTTTCCTCAGTTAGTAAATGAGGTTCCCAAACAATTTCGTACTGATACAAGCACTGCAAGTTTACTTATAAGCAAAAGTAAGGTTTAAAACCCCTTCACATTAAGTTCCCTTTGTGTCCCACATTTATCCTGCAACAGCTGCTGAAATTAATCTCCTCTGTCATATAAGGACCAGTTTCTTCTGCATGTATTATCCATGCAATGATGAAAAATGCAGAAAGTAGTTTGCCAAAGACAGATAAAGCAGAGCAATGTGTGAGGAAATCTGTTGTTAATCAAGTTGGACCAACAAGACTAGGAAAAGCAGAACTAATTGCCTATCCCAGAACAAGCTCCCTGTCCCCTGTGCCTGGCTTTAACAAAAATACATTGTCACACTAATCCTGAAAGTAACTGAGGAGTTTGTTTTAATAATGTAGAAATCAATGTGTGCCAAAGACTCACCTGAGTGCACTACAGCATGTTCACACTATCGTCTCCTCTAATTAATGACTCCTGCTGTGGGCTTCACCTCCCTCTGCTTTCCACAATACTCCAACCCAAGCAGCAGCCAACACTTTATCAACAGAGCATGCACATTCAAAAATCAGAAAACTTACTAGCTTCATGTTTGCTGATTATCTCTACCGCTATATATTTGGCTTTCTTGGATGAAAAATAAAAACTGAAGAAACAGCCCCAACACTTAATAGACTCAGGTCCCTCACCCTCACCACATCTCCCTCAGCTGGTGAATTAACATTACCCATCACTGCACATAGGGTTTGGACAGCTTATTAAGACTAGCTTTAAACAGAGAGAGGTAGTATAAGATAAATTGATTGGGTGAATATGGCTGAATTAGGTGCTACAGAATTTCATCTGCAGAGTTATTTTTAAGCTATAAAAAAGCCTTGGTTATTTACTTGCTGAAAAGGGAAGAGCTTCAGCCTGTTTGCTTTGCCTGTTTTTAATCAGCCTGGTGTATTGCCAAACATATTATTTGAAGATGGTGTCAAAAAAAAAAAAAAAAAGATATCAGAAGGTGAGCTCTCACAACACAGCTCAGGTAATAATGGGGTTGATAATTTTTTAGAGTGCAATGGTTCTTTAGCTATGGGAAACATGATTTTTGAGGATAAACACATTACCTAGCTGGGTACCTCAACCTTAGGCAACTTCTCCTACACCACCAACAGCAGGAAACTGTGAAACAACAACTGAAGAGTTTCTTTGCCAGCCTCCTGTGTGTCCTGTCTGCACAAAGCAGCAGGAAACAAAGCATTTGGCACCTTCCTGTGTTGACAGCATGAGAACAGTTGAGACCGACAGCACCTAAAATTTTAATTTCTCCTTTTGGTTTCTCCTTCTCCATCTCTTCCTTTCCTATCATCTGTTACATTCATCTCTTTGCACCATTTCTCCTTGTTTCAAAAGGCTGCCTTTAACAAGTGCCACAGGCTACAGCTGCTCTCCCACTTCCACATAGCAGCCACGACACAAACAACACCCTCAGTGCCTCAGAACCAGCCCCTGCTCCTGCCCAAAGCCATCTCACCTGCCACCTTCCAGTGGCACTGCAGAAAACCTGCCACCATCCCTACATGTGGCACTTTCCTGGCTACACAGATCAGCGTCATCCCCGTCTTTGTGTATTGATGCTGTTCTACCAAAACACTCATGAGAATGAGGACACTGGAGTTAGGAAGATGTGACCTTGACCTGCTGAAGGCCTGAGCCCTCCAGACTCCAGCAAGTACTCAGTGCCTTGGAGTGGGACCTTTTGAATATCAGATCCAGAATATCAAAACAAAAACATCAGAAATAATTACAAGTAAACATTTGCTGGCATGCCTTTAAGTGAAACCATGAAGTATGATTAAATCTCCCTTTTTGCCACTGATTTTTACCTCCCCTGAAAAATATGGCATCTCCTGGCTTCTTGTGAAATGTTTTGACTGACAATATAGAAGCCAGAGAAATAAGAAAATTGTCTCACCCAGGACTTTTAAAGTCATTTAGTCTACAAAATTTTTAGTCATAACCTTCTGATAATTGCAATACATTCTTTCCAATCAGAAATGTCTCATATTATTTAAAAAAATTAAAAAGAAAGAAAAGCAAGTACACTGTCAAATATGTCAATTCCTTGAGCTGATTTTTCCCCAGAAACGTGACCAGAAAGTGCAAAAAAAAGATTACCAAGTCGATAAGAATCCCAAATCCTATCTATAAATACTATAAATTGGACACTTACTTGGGCTTCAAAGATTAAAAAAAGAAGGTTTATACAAGACGGATTAGCTTTGCAAACTAGAATTCCTCCTTTACATGAAATGAATTATTTGATAAAAGATTAGGTTGTTTCTGAAGCAGTAAGCACCTGCCTGCAGCATTTTGTCATCCGCTGTGCTGCAGCAGAGGTGCAGGGTGGGACTGGCTCCAGGGATGCCATCCATCCCCAGGGATGCCGTCCACCCTGCTCTGGGCTTCATGCCATTCCCCACTGCTCTGCTGGGGCTGCAAGGTCCCCACGCTGAGTTCTCTGTGCTGGCACCTCTCAGAGGGGAGGTGATTCCATTTGGTGAGGCTTCAGTCTCCTCTTCTGCCACCAAAAGCAGGCACACACAACAGTGGTATTTTCCAGCAGCCAAACTCTTCTAGTCCCACTCTCACACAGCACTGCTGTCTCTGGAAACTGTGATTTCCCCTTACTGCTTCCTTTAACCTATTAAGTATGAGACTACGGAAAATCAGTATTAATTCTAAAAATATCTGCTAGGGACAGGGAAAAGGGCCATATTCAGAACAACCAACTCCCACCATTTTATCTCAGCTTCCCAAAGGCTGGGCAGTCTCTGCAATGTCCCAAACCCAGGAACCAAGTGACTGAATCACTTCATTTAAAACAAAGAAAGAAAATTAACAATTATAGCAAGACACCTGTAAATAGAGCTTAGCTTCAAACACTATTGGGAAAATAACAAGTGCTTTTTGAGACTAGGGACTCATAGATGACCTTTTATTTTTGGAACTGCCAGTGATGAAATCACTTTTTTGTGGCTGCAAAGCTCACTGTAAAGAGCAGACAATAGGTGCATTTTGCTTTTTTACTCAACAAATGTTTATCCTGGCTGGAGAAAGTATGTCTGCCCAGGTCAGTGCTGTTCTCTCCTGCTTCTTACTATGCTTTTTTCCTACTCTTTCTTCATATTATTTTCCATCCACCTTACCAGAACTAGGTGGAGGCAGTCCCAAGTCTGCATATAACTGCCACAACTGCACATCAAGGAAAAATCATCCCTAGGCAGAGATGCTCCATAAAGGCCCAGCATGAATAACCCTCCATGATGGGCAGATATTTTTAGGTGATATTCAGGACCTTCCCTACATGCAGCAGATTTACAAAATCAGCAAGGCAAGGCCAGGAGGAGGAAGATTGTGCCTGGATCCCCTAGAGGGAAAAATCTTGTGGAGAGAGAATAATTCATTCACACCCCTTTCTCACTCCCTACCATTGACAAGTTGCCAAAGTCACAAATCCCAGGGAGCTGCTGCCAAGTTGCTCTTTTTCTTGGGAGCAATTTTCATGGTGGCTGTGGGACAAGCAGCCCTCCTTCCCTGGTGCCAGCCCACTCAGCTGCTTGGAGAGCACAGTGTTCGCCAAGCCTGAGCAGGGAGCCATGCTGCTGCTGGCTCTGTCCCACCTGCCTCTGCTCAGGGAGGCTGGCACCTGCCAGCTGTGACACTGGCACAGGGCTTGGCCTGCCTCCAGCCTGCAGGGTGCCCTGCTGTCCCTTTGCTCCAGGGGGCCAGCAGCCTCTCTTCCCAAAGACCAGCACAACGCCAGCCTGCAGCCACTGGCAGGTTGTGCTCCAGCTCACTGGAACGTGCAAGAGCCACAGGCACCAATCCACTTCTGCCCTCTCAAGCAACAGACCTTCCCTGCTCCTCTTGCCCAAAAAAATCCATCTCACTAGAGTGAGCCACTCAGCAGTGGCTGCCTCAGAATCTGCAGCACCACTTCTGTAGGGAAGCGTGACTCCAAAGGTGCCTGCAAAGAAGAGGCACTAAGAATGCTTGTGTGCTTGAGCTGCACTGAAGACCACCTCTCCCTCCTGGATAGCAGTCAGCATGAGCAGCAGGAGGAAACTGGAGCACTTGGAGGGCTGGCAGGGGCTAGTTTGGCTGAATTTAGGGGGCTTCTCCCAAAAGGCACATAATAAATGGACTTCCTGAGTGATGTAGGGCTCCCAAAGTAATTACAAGTTACCCTCAAGGGTGAGGGTGGCTGTTCTGAGCTGATCATCTACATCTATGTACAGTAACTGCATAACTTAGGAAATCAGCCCCGTAATCAACTCAGTTCAGAGATCAGGTAAGTCAGTTCTTGGCACAGAACATGTCAAGTACCCAAAGAGCCTGATTTTTTTTTT
>VWZN01009801.1:801930-819263 GCA_013396955.1 Regulus satrapa | reverse complement strand
TTAAAATCCCAAAAACCCCCGCCCCCCAAAAAAAAAAAAAAAAAAAAAAAAAAAAATCCTAGGTTTAACTTTCAAAAATCAAAGGGACAGTACAACAGAACTAAAGTTACATTATCCAGACTTCTATTTTTTGATCTGAGTACTTGTTTACTGCAGTCAGTTGGGAGGGAGGGGAGAAAAAAAACAAACAAACAAACAAAAAAAAAACCCACACCCAACCACATAAAACAAACCCAAAGAACCCAAGCTATTACACAAGCCTTCTGTAAGGAATAAAACAAACAAACACGCCAAAACAAAACTAAATCCTTTCTTACCTCTCTTTTTTAAAAAAAATACATTTATCTTGGTCTCATTTTTAACCAAGTCCTGTTGCCCCAGGCGTTTTGTCATAGCAAAGCAGTTCTTTCATTGTCTTTAAAAACCTGGCCTCATTCCTCCTTTAATCAAGAAACAGAAGCCATTTAATTTGCACCCCAATGATACGTGTGTGCTGGCTGCCAACACCCCCAGTCCCTTGGGACAGAAAGGCACCCAGTCAAGAATGAAAAGTTTAATTTATGAAAGTAACACTGATTTTTTTTTTTTTTTTTTTTTTTTTTTTTTTTTAAAATTTTTTCTTTTAAAATTTTNNNNTTTTTTTTTTTTTTTAGTTCAAATCATTGCCTTTACAATATTTTAGCAGTGTCACTGATAGCCTGGGAATATTTTCTGCCTGCACTTGGTGCTCAGAATAGTGGTCACAGGCTGAACCCAGCAGTGCAGCTCCCTCAGGGCTGGTCCAAGGCCACAGCTCCTCTCTGAGGTGTCAAAATTGGCACCTCAACAGCCACTGCATGGCCACAGAAATTCACCAGTACCACAGAACACAGCCCATCAAATCATCAGCTACTAAACAGCTCCACACACAGAGCAATTCAGGAGGGACTTCACAGACCCCCACCCACCTTCACCATCCAGCACTACAGAAACTCCTTACCTAAGAATATAAAGTTCTGTTTTACGATTCCTTTGCCACAACACAAATAAGACCATAATAAACAACTTATCAGCTCCATGATCCATAGCACCTATATATGTAACATTCATTAAATTGTTTTTATTTCCATGCCTGGAAAATCTACCAGCTCTACATATTCAGACTAAACAGAATGTGCTAGGGGATATGTTTGATATAACTGCTTTTATTTAATTTTTGAGTGCAGCATTTGAATACTTACAGGACCAAGGAAATTATGACCTTTTTTCTGTATCACTGGTACCTGTGCACTAAATTATTTATGATTCAATCCTCACAAACAGATGACCCCCCCTCCCCCCTGAACAACACATGATCTTTATTATCTCTCTTCTCTCATTCAAATTTTAAGTCTGACATGGCTTTTCTTAAGACTCTGTGTTTCTTTGGCACAAAAAGAGATGGTGATAAAGAGGCAGAAGCTTAATTACTTGCTCATGAAGAGATGAACACGTCTGCCAGGTGCTGTCAGCACCAACAAAGATCAGGCTCAAACAGCCAAAAATTGGCCCTTGAGATGACACACCTGCCATGTGCCCAAGGAGCACACTGCACACCTTCCCAGGTAGCCTCTTTTATTTAACATGGCACTTTCCCACTTCCCCTGTCCTGTTCTGTCCTGTTTCTCAGTCCTGGTTTCAAGGGAATCCCAGGAGCTCATGGCACTGGGCTGCCAGTGGGACCCTCCTGCCCCACTCCCCATGCCCTGAGTCATGCACAGCCCCCAGCTCACACCAGGAGCTGCCCCTGGCAGCAAATGATGCTCTGGAAAGGGGGAGAGGACAGAAGGGACTCCTGATGAGATATTCTCTGTCCCATGCAGGTGTGTGTATCAGTGCCTGGAGGGCCCCTGCCCTGAGCCAGCTGAGCTGATGCTGGAGGAACAAGTGCCTGTAAGTTTGCTGTGTTGTACTGCCTCTCAACATTCGGGATGAGAAGGAAATTTCCAATACTCAAGGAGATGCTAATGGAATTTGACCATTTCCATCATCAAAAACATGTCCAGCCCTCAGAAGAATCCTGAGAGGAAGCCGTGCCCAAGGTGCCAGGGCACCTCAGCCAGGATGGGCACTTGTCCCAAGGTCCTGACAACCAGAGCTGTGCTCCAGCATGGCAATGACTGCTCCTGGCTGACAGGGGCTGGGCAGCAGTGCCTGGCAAATTGGCAGGCCTCCCCTTCTGCAGAGCTGCTCCATCCGTGCTCATTCCAGCTGTGGCTGCCGAGCTCAGCTGAACCAAGCCCAGCCTTCACCCAGGAAGCTGACACAGCAAATCCTCCTTTATGCCACATAATTCTTTGGGCTCCTTGGTCAGTTCCAAATTCAGTTAGGAGCATTTCCCTGATGTTTCCTAACCTTGTCAAAGGGACCATCTCATTTCTGTTCGGAACTATTGTGGTTTAACCCCAGCCAGTAACTACACACACCTCACAGCTGCTCGCTCACCCTCCCCACATGGGATGGGCTGAGAGCTGAAGAACTAGAGTGAGAAAACTCCTGGGTTGAGATAAGGACAGTTTAACAGATAAGGCAAGAGCCGCACACACAAGCAAAGCAGAAGGAGGAATTAATTTACCACTAACCATGGGCAGGAGAGCAGGGCTCCATTGCTCCTAATGCCCTGGAAAGAAAAGTGTCACTCCTCCAAATGTGTGTGTGCTGCCTGCCCCCCTCCTCCCCCCAGCTTTATACACTGAGCATGACATCGTGAGGTCTGGAGCATCCCTTGGGTCACTTGGCTCAGATGTCCCAGCTGTGTCCCCTCCTTGTGCATCACCAGGCTCCTCACTGGGGGTGAGGAGCAGAAAAGGCCCCAGCTCTGTGCTGACCAGGAATAAACAAAACATCTCTGACCTTACTACGCTGTTCCCACCACAAACCCAAAACACAGCCCCTTATCAGCTACTGTGAAGAAAACCAACTCTGTCCCAGCCAAAACCAGCACAGGGCTTGTTGCTGGGAGATGTCCTGTTGACAGGATTCTCCTCTCCTCACAGGAAGACAATTCCAAGAAGGTACATGCACAATTTATTCTGATTATCTCCTACAGAAAGCATTAGAGATTTCAGTGTAACTATACAAAATTCTAGTCATTGCACAAAGAATTCTCTCCATGTAATAGATTCCTACTTTTTGCAGGGAGCATGGAGGCAGTTACGTTTAGTAAAGGTTTTTCCACAGAAATTCCCTCAACTGTAGCTCTACTAAGTTCTTTTTGGTTCAAATAATAGAACTCAATTCTCAAACCCCTCTCTGACCCAAAGAGCCCTAAATCTGTATCATTCTGCACTTTTCATCCACAGATTTCTTTGAAAACCCTGACCCAGTTTTTTGGGGTTTTTTTTACCAAAATACAAAATAAGAATGAAAATAAAACAATCCCATCAAAAAACATACTGAAAACTATGGGACCAACTGCTGGGACTTTCACTTCTGAAGTCATACAGACTATAACTCCAAAAAATTTCAAGTGAAACTTAAGTCTAATTGAAGGGAAATT
Organism: Regulus satrapa; assembly: GCA_013396955.1. Classification (NCBI taxonomy): domain Eukaryota; kingdom Metazoa; phylum Chordata; class Aves; order Passeriformes; family Regulidae; genus Regulus; species Regulus satrapa. The sequence continues at coordinate 815,746 of VWZN01009801.1, read as the reverse complement.
GGCCAGAATAACAAAGATCTCCCTGAAATGGCTGATTCAGTATGCATGGAAAAGCTAGATAAACATCACATGATCTCCCTGGACCCTCTAGACATAAACAATGCAATTAAAAGGAAACATTTATTTCCACTCTTGATGGTATTACCTGAGGGATAGCAGATGCCAGATAGTTCAGTGTTTATTAGAAGCAAGTAGCAAGTTTGGCAATTGGAACTGGCTCAACCCTCTCACACTTTTGTAATTTTATAACACCATATGGTCATTACAGATATCCCTGACAATCTCCCAGTTTAAGCTCAGCTGTTTCACAGAACATTTCAACTGAAGTTAAGCATATTGAAGGTATAATGGTAAGCAACAAAGATATTTCGGGGAGGGCTGCAACATCCCCGAGAAAGGCAGATCGCTATTTGAATGAGTCAATCTTTGTTATTAAGCATTAAAATGCTTAGTACCTTTGGGCTTTGGGTGAAGCCCAGCCTCACAAGGCCATGGCAAGGCTGAAGCAAAGCGTGACCCTGAGGTCGTGCTGAGCCCCCTGGAGCATGGTGACACCCCAGGGCTGCTGACAGCTCGGGAGATAATCACAGTGACAGAAACCAGCTTGACCTCCACTGACTGCACTCACATTCACTATTCTAGTTACTGCACCCAGGGGAATTACCACACACTGACGCTTAAAGAGATTGGGCTGCTCATAGTGGAACCCTGCTCCTAAAGCTGAATGTGAACCTGGGGCTGGAAAGAGGACAGGGTCCAGCCATGGTCAATTGGCTTATGAGGTGCCAGTCAAATGCCACTGACTTCCCAGCGAATTGAGGGCAACTAGAGCTCCAGCTAATAAAGTCCTATATTTACTGGATTATCAACAAAATGTATTTTCTAAAAATGCATCACTATGACACAGCAATTGGTTTTGCTAGCAACTTATTTAACTGTATCATTTATTGATGATATCTACAGCAAGGAAAAGTATTCACAAGTCCTTGCTACTCCATGGCCAAGAGCATAAATATATAAATCATATGAAACAGAAAAACTCTAGAGAGTATTTAAAGCCTGCTCTTATTTTAGCTCCACAGACTTAAACAACTTGACACTATGGTAATGCAATATGTCCGGGCCTCATTAATTTTTAATCAACCTTTATCCACCATAGCTTTTGAAATGAACTGTTACTAATGGTGAGTCATATGTCAGTCTAATGAATGGGAGGCAAACTTCCATTAAAATAATGAAATTAGCTTGTTTGACTTTTGTTCCAGTTCTATGGCACACAGTCCCAGGTAATCACAGTTTGCACTACTTGCCAATATTAAAGTCTGTTTATTTACTTAAGGCCTTTAGTCAGGACATCCCAATTTAGCTCATGTCAGCTGTTCTTTATGAGTCTAAGAGTGTTTGTCTTATTAACAAAGAGATAAATACATGCAGGCAGTGCAAAGTGCTAAAACATCAATTATGCTCACATGCAACACTGTGAAAAAACAGAATAGAATAAGCACACAATCCCTAGTTATATAAACACATCCCAGTGTTTCCCTGTGGCAGCAGCAATTATTTTTGAAAAATGAACAAGGTCTGAAAGGTTTCTTTGCTGGGTATAATTTGACCTCTTCCCCCAACTTTTGCCCTTTAGGATCTAAAGTATAGGCTAAAAAACAAGAAAAAACCAAACTAAATTTCCAAATATGATTGCGCTCTAGAGTGCACGAGTCATGACACACTGCAATGACCTTATCTTTAAGAGTATATCACCCTGGCTCCCCAGTGTGTCCCCCAAGGAATGAAGGCCTTTCTGACTAACTGGCAGTGAAAAGCTGTTATCAATATTATCACATAAAAATACGTTATAGCATCAATAACACGAGTAGGTCATATTCCAGCTTTACAACAGCTTCTAAGAGCAGCCTCTCTTTTACAAGACTAAAAATAATCTGCAATAAATAACCTCATGTGCCAAAGCCAGATCTGTTAAAGGAAGAACCATCACTAAAGGTACCTGAGAAACAAATACAAGTCTCTGTTGACTCAGAGAATCCATTGGGATCATTTTTATAGTTTTAATGTCTCATAGGCTTTCAATGAACTATTCTGATCTCTCCTGAGGGTTACAAACAATGCTGTGTATGACTGCAGAAAGACAGCAGCCACTGCTGCTCCTGGGCTGTGCCCCAGAGAAACAAGGCAGGAATGGAACTCTGCAGACACAGGGCCTGCCCTGCAAACAGGTAAAAACATTTCCCACCACACAGCTCAGAGGCAGAGCCAGGAAAAGCCATGGATTATTCTTCTTGACATGGCAGGGAGAGCCATAACTGTCTAGCAGACACAGAATATCTCATTTGAAGAGCAGATAAAAGAGGAATTTAACAGAAGACATCTTTCTTAAAGAACACTGCTATCACCTAAACCCAAGTTTTTCCCCACCCTTCCTTTTTTCCCCAAAAGTACACAGAATATTGATCTAGATTCTCTCCCCAGTACCTGCTTAACTCTGGTCTATGAAAGCCCAGAGAAGACAATGTTTCTTTTCTTGCTCTGACTGATGGATCCTCACGTCTCCCCTCNCAACCTGCACAAGACAAGGAGAAAAAAAAATCTTTGCCTTTCACATGTTTATGAATTATGTGCTTGCAATGAATTGTATTCACAAACACAAAAATCCATCATTATTTATACAGAAACTCCCACTTTCTGAATTCATTCTCAAATTGAGCACAATAGGAATATCTGTGAAACAAACTTTTTCTTTCCTCAGACACATCCAGCCACCTATAAACAGGAAAAAGCTTGTGATTTAAAGGGGTTTAACAGGAAAGACTCTGAATTATTCCAGCTGACAGCTGTAAAAAAAATATAAAAATAAATAAAACTAACCAAAGAAACACGGGGTGAGTGCCACATCCAGTGACAGCCACAATGTCAGAGCTTACATCAAATGCTGGATTCTCCCAGCTCAGAGCATGACTGACACTTCTGACTGACAGTGCAAATGCCACTTTGAACACATCTCAAAGGCTGCACTGAAGGGACCTGCTGTGCTCACACCGGACTGACTGGTTCATGCAGCAGAGATCAAGGAGCTGCTGTCCCATCCTGCTCCCAGCACAGGAGACTCGAGGCCATCTGATGATAGGAGCCACCTTGAATACATTGTGGGAGTCTTCCCTGACCACACAGAGTACACAAGCATGTCAAAATAACATTTGTGAAAAGACAGAACAAAGGGAAAATTATGCCAGGTCTGTTTGCCTCACTATTGTTATCTATCTTTCTCCTGAAAAATAAAAGCATTTCCTTGACCTGATGCTCTTCCTGGGAGAGTCAAGCACAAAAATAAGCCAGCTCATGCTACTGGTACGTCCCTCTCCCCACAAGCCAGAGGACACATTGATATCAGCTGACTTGATTTAGCTCCATCTGCAGTCTTTCTTCTTTTCTATTACATTGGGCCTCGATCCATCTTTCAAATTACCTTTGGCAATTAACTGGTGGCTAATTCAGGAGCTTAATTGCTCTCTGTTAGTCATGTAATCAATGTAAGCAAATGTCTACATTAGCATACCAGGTAACTCTGGTACAACAGTTTAAATTTTCAGGGTTTGATCCAAGCCTCAGAGCACAACAGTCCCCACTAGAAATAAGTCCAGGTAACTTTGCCATAAGCAAAAGCTTAGCATAGCAAAGAACCAAGCTCAGCTACACAGGGACCTACACTTCTACTGAAAATTACTTCCCCTTTCACCAGGGCCCTTTATGGAAGGTCACTCAGTGGTTCCTGACCAGTTGCTGAGAGAATTCCTGTACCTCAGTATGTCAGACAAGGTGTTCCTGCAGCTGAACTCTTACCTGATGCTTCAGGGAGGATTTAGAAACAGATGATTAGGTGTACAAGAGGTCAGTTTCCAGCTCTTATTAGGTCAAAGTGAGTTTGAACCCTGAAGCACAAGAGGTTTTTTTATTTTTTCCAAAGACTGGTAGAGTTCATAGTCCTGTTACTTTTGTGGAGTCCCAGTTCTACTCTGAATTTTTGGAACCCAGTTAACCCTCATAGCAATCAGTCCTGTGCAGTGGGTGAGAAATAATTTGTTTTGCTATGTCATAATTTCCTGAACACCTGGTAAAGGATATTTAATAACACTTGAAGATAAAAAGGAGAAACAAATGTTGTAATTTATAAAACACCCTGAATCAGTTATCAATTACCTTTTCAATTACCATAAAGGAATCGGCATTTTAAATGTCTCTTTCTGTAACTATTTCTTCCTCCCCAAACCTGCCCCACTTCTGCAACAATTTCAGAGACAGACAACTGCAGCTCACCATGCACTGACATTTTCCCAGGTGGATCATCACTTGTCACATTTCTCGTGCAAGGAATTTTTTTTTTTTTTTTTTAATTGCAGCTGCACATGAAGTACCTCACAGCGACACTTCAGTTTCAGGCCTGGACAGATATTTAAACCTCAGTATGGTGCATTGTGTAATTTAGGTTTCTCCTCTGGTACTAGCAACAGCTGCGTTTAGCAAAATCTATCACTTCTGACTTTTTTCAAAGTCCCCCTGAGTGAAACACTCAATTCAAATTAGGTCTCAAAAAATGAATGAATCACATTTGCAAGAACTGCTGTATTCTTAAAATAACATACAACTTGTAAAGAACGACTGCCAAAACAAATAGCTAGAATAAGGTATTTAGGAAATGTATTTGTAAAGTTCTATGAGCTTTTCTATAGAGTATGCTAGCAGCTAGAATTATAAAAACTAAGATGAAATAGGAAAAATATTCCCTTTCTTCTCGCAATGCATAAACTGCCATTATTTAGAATTACTGCCATAAATTTTCTGTACTGTCAAACAAGCCTGTATGTTAACAGCATTCTGTGATTATTGTGAAGAGCAAGACTAATTTATAATGTACCATAAATACATAAGGAAAGTGAATTTTTAAGTGTCATTAAGCAGTATTCCAGAGCTATTGAAAAAAAAAAAATCAAACATTTTTTCCTTGAAAGTTATTTGTAACGTTTGCATTTAGCTAGCTCAGATCTGAAGTCAGCAAGAAGACTGAAAAGGGCTTTACTCTAGGCTCCAGCATTGCAAATCCTGCATTCAAATATCTCTGAAGTATAAATGCCTCAGTCCAAGGGACACACAATCACATACGTATATATTTCACAGAATCAGCCAGGTTGGAAGAGACCTCTGAGATCAAATCCAACCTAAAAGCAAACATGACCTTTTCAACTGAACCTCCTTCTGCCTTTGTCATACAGGTAATTCCTCTTTTTAAAATGAGCAGCGACATGACACAAGTTAACTGCAAATTCAACACCATCTATAGGCAGGTATTTTATGTTTTGCAGGTCTTCCTGGACCCTCCTGCTTCAGAGGGAGTTCATTTCCCTGCAACACTTTGTTTTATACCTTTTTGTCAAAGGGGAAAAACATCATCAGGATCACCCTTCTATTATAAAAGCAGTAAAGGTTTACACACATTATATGACCATACACAGATATCAACTAATTAACCTTCAGTATCTAATGCAGCCAGTGTGCTGAACTGAGCAGACAGCTATAACTGCAGATTTGCTTCAACAATTGTACAGAAAGATAATTTCACCTGAAAAGTTGCCTTTTTTTTCTTTTTATAGTAGAACACAATAATACACATATGCATGTCCATGTTCCATATTTAAGTGGTTCCCATGTCAGTTTTAGGACCTTTATCAGAGCAGCAGGGCCAGTGTAGGTGCACAGACACCTGTGGGGGCAATGCCCAGCCTATCCCTTGTCTGCAGCTCCCCAGAGAAACAGGAAAAAGGGAAAAATCCACAGGACTAGTCTAAGTTTGCAGGGCTGGCATAGACCTGTCTGGGGATTTCTGCTTCACCCTTCCTGCTAGCACTAACTCCCTAAATGCCAGCCATAAATCTACTTAACAGGTTGCAAATGCCATGCCCGTATTTGCTCAGCCTTCCAGATGTTCCTGGGAATGCAGGCAGCATCATTTTTATTGCTGCAACAAATAACAATGAATTTTCATTGTTCCAAGATTCTGCCTACGACTGCTCCAGGCAGCCATGCTAAAGCTCCCAGCTTTTCCTAGATGCTGTCAGCCCAGCCAGTAATTTCCAAAGGGTATTAGAATATTCATTGCCACTTCCAAGCAGATTAGGCATAGGCACTAAATCATATGAGATTAACTTGGCAAAACATTTTTATCCTTTCATGTGCAGCTGTTCAAATGTCTGTAGCAGAGGAGATTGTTTCGTTCAGCTCTAATATTTGTATTTACCTTTGCAACACAGGCATGTGGAAGGTATGAAGAGAGATCAAGAAACTCAAGTTTTTCCCCAGTATGCAAAACAGTGGAGTGTTTTTAAATCCCTAAAGCACACAGACATACCTGCATTATAGACATCCTCCCTGAAAAGGCAGTTTGAAATGCCAGGATAAAAACAGATCAATAAACACAAGGTTAACAGAAAGAAGCAATAATTAAAAATTAAAAAAAATTTTTTTTTTTAAACCTACACAATAAAAAGGCATATAATAAGCAGAAATGTATTCCACCTGCTACGTAAACACCAAACAAGCAAGCACACTTAAAACTTGGATTCTTCAGATATTTGCTCACCTGAGTTGAACTGAAGGAAATTTTTTAGATTCAAGTTCAAATTTTTGTAAGGCTATTTTTTTTCTTAATTGAATTAAGGATTCGCTCTTCCAGCTGTTTTTTTAATTTAATTATAATCTTCTGTGGATATGGGATGCCAGCTCTGCAGCTGGACTGACTTTTTCACTTCAGCAAGAGTTATTTTCCATTGGCATCAAATATACTTTGGGTCAAGCCCAACAAGGGGACAGTAATTGCCATGATTTCACTGAAACAAAATCATTTCTTATCCTACCATCTCCATCCAAGTTCTCTTCCTTCTATTACCCGCTGTCCTGCAGCTATCAGGATTGAAATGTGGTAGCAAACTCTTCCTCCTTGACAGAGCCAAACCCATAAAACAAGCTCTTAAATGGAGAATGAAGCTGTATTATGATAATTTTTTAGCAGCAAGATATCATAGTTCAAGTGCAAAATTGTGCACAATGGCTGGAAAGCTGCTGGCTTTTCTTTACAGGAAAAACAAGATCATTTTCTGAGGCACTTTTTAGAGAAACCAATACTCCTGAGCTCCTGGTTCAAGTCCTCAAATATAATTACCCAGCTCTGTGAGCACAAACAAAATTTGTGCCAGCAAACAGAACAGCTCTTGAAGCCTCTGTGATTCAGAAGCCAAAGGCTAACAGGGTTAATGAACTTGAACTCTGAGCCCAGCCAGTATAAAATACAGAAGAAAAGCAGCCTGTCTTGTAATGTCCCTGCCCAAACAAATTAATATTGTCCTTGTCACACTCAGCACCACCCAAGGCCACTCGTTCAGCTCTCCTGGGAAAGGCTGAGCAGGGCAGCTCTGGGCTCAGCTGGCTGCCTGCTCAGGACAGCCTGCACACAAGTTCTGTGCTCAGTCTTTGTTAGCCTGGCTATTGGATTTATTCAGGGAAAAGGAACTGCTTCCACTTCGTTTCCATGACAACAACCCTGAGAATTTGGTCTTCGTATGAGTTAGTTATTGCTTTTTTGTGCTTCCATAGTCTAGGCAGAAAATTTAACATAACATGGTCTCAAGAAAGAAAATCAAATCCTCCTATCCTTTCAACACTCCTACAAGGAAGCAAATTCTTAGATCTCATTACTAGACATAATAAATGGGTTGAAAAACAATCTTCATCATTTATTATGGAGAGATTTAATTTAAACTAAAATCTTCAATTAAAGAAGATCCCTTTGATGGCCATGCTTGTGTACACATTAACAGAAGAGAACAGCCTAGTGTATTATTGCCTATCTACGGTCTTTTGAAAGCAGCTTTGGGATATTTACCCATAAATTTTGGTCTCTATTCCTCTCCATAAATTACTTCAAATTTAATTTGTTGGTGATGCATTCAAAATATTTTCAATGCAGCAAAACAAGCAAACTTTTCCAGGACACAAAGATCAAAATCTAAACAAGACAGACATTTGAAACATAAAAACATTGGCATATATCTTTGGATTACTCAGGCTAAAACTAACATATGCACCAAAACCCCAGAGAATAAGTACGAAGCTACAAGTATCATTTCCATTGGAACAGAAATGAAACTGCTCTCCTGTGAAAATTGGATCTGACTTGAGGGGTCCTCGTCACAAAGAGAGGACACTTCAGAAGAGGCTTGAACTGAACAGCTGGGTGACTGCCTCTGTTAAGAAAATATTTGAGGATATCTGTGAGAAACTCTCAGCAGTCCCACCAGTGAGAACTTGAACATGTTTGCCTTGTTTCACATCATTCAGCCTACAGTTAAATATTTAAGAGATATGAAATGAACATAGAAAACAGCTTTTCAAGAAAAAAAAAAAACACAACAAAAAAACCAACATTCTCTTTCCATCTCATTCAGTCTTGTCTCCTGAATTACAAGAACCCCCAGATCCCCACATCACAGAGCTCCTAGCAAAGGACCTAGATCACNTAACTATAACGGAGGGGAGAACTCTAGCCCTGTTGGTTTCTCACTGCTACTGTTGCTGTTACTTGTTTGCCGTGATAAACTTATTAGTAAAGAACTGTTATTCCTTATTCCTATACCTCTGCCTGAAAGCCTATCAATTTTGAAATCAAAATAATCCGGAGGGAGGGAGGTTTGTTTCCTTCAATCTCTTTTTTTCAAGGGAGACTAGCAGATACCTGTCGCTTAAAACCACGACAACGAGTAAAAGTAACACTACAGGAATTCCAAAGGGCAGCACAACTGGGGCACTTTTCTCAAGGACAAGAAACATGGTGAGACAGATCTCATTGTGTGCTAGAAATTGTTGTAATCCCAGTGCCTTCACTTGAAAGGCTTATTACACCAGCTGAAAATATGGACCCAGCACCAGACATTTTTATGATTGTGGCTATCCCGGAGCCACTGACTCACAAGGAGCAGCTCTGATGGACTCTGGGCTCCTTTCAGCACTTGAAGAGAGATGGGTTCAGAGCATGGCATTTATGCTGTTGTTATCAGGAGTGCAAGTGAGCACACTACATCACCCACAGAACAATGAATGCTTTAAGGGCAGTTGAGCAGGAGAATCCAACTTGTTAAACAGTGAGGGCACAAAGGTTTTTCATCAATGATAAAAGAAGGCAGGGGAGGGAAAAAAAAGCACTTGTTGACTAGAATATGGTCAAAATCTTGAAGACCCAGGAGTAGACACAAATGGAGGGAAGCTCTGCCAGGTGCAGTACAGTCACTGCTCTGTAAAGCACATGCCTCTTGCACAGCTGGGCTAGCTAACCCCAAACCTGGATGATCCACAAGGTTATCAGGGTTATCAGAGCAGGGACACCAGCTCTGAGGAACCACCAGTTCTGTGGTTCCTACAGGGGAGGCCCATAAGGGTCACTGGGGGAGCTGAGCAGGTCAGACACATTTATAAGGCTGCACTTCCAAACCAAACATCTGTACATTCTTGCTTAGCATGGGAAGAAAAAGATTGTCTCCATTTAACCCTCAAGCATGCAGTTCAGCCCAATCTGAAACCTTAAAACACTGATAAATTCTGAATGATACCAACAAATTCAAAAGGCAGTGTGCTCTTAAAAGAAATAGGGGAATACCAAGAACTGGCTGGCAATTTACACAGGAATAATAAATGCAGAAGTCAAACAATATCTTCATTAGGAATAATCCTAGTCAGAAATGTAAGTGAAGAAAGTCATGCAAACGATCACTCTGAAGAGTAAGAGCTCATGTCTGTGGGGATAAAAAAGATCAGGAAACCATGAAATGGCAGGAACAGATGGAGTTTTTTGAACTGAACTTCACTTAGTTCTAATCTCTCTAATTCCCATTATTATTTTTAGGCAGAAGAAGGTTCCATTTTCCAAACATTATTGCCTTGCTATTTTCTGTGGTATCACAAGTCTCCTACTGTATCCTCCATATATTATTTTTGCTCCTACGTTATTTTCTTTTTCATATAATTTACCAAGGCTGATTCTTCTTTCTAATCTCTCTGCAGTCTCCCATTTCACTGTGAAAATGTTGCCTTGAGATGACTGATGACAGGTTTGACATTTCTATTTTATTGGAAAGAATATAGATTGCATCTTTCTCAACTGTTCCTAAAACATTTCCTCCATTCTCTCACAACACGTTTTTGGGGACAATAGTTGCATCCCCATCAATTTTCTCCAATTCATTACATGCTTCTTCAAGTACTGACTTTTCAAAGTTTAATATTTGTGTGTCATTACTCTTTGTACATATCGTATCCTCATGAATAATTCAAATACAATTGCAGTATGATCACTCAACCTTATATAAGCTCACCAGCATCTATCTTATCATACAGGTCCTGCTTCAATTCCTGGGATTATGCCCAAAATATCCTCTGAGATTGTTTTCTCTAATAATTTATATAAGCAAGTGAAAAAACCCTTACACTAACACATGTATCTTTTCTCAAGCACTAAGCAATTATTATTCCAGTCAAACTTGAAGTAATTGAAATCCTCTGTGAACAGTGCACCATCCCTTTAATAAGTCTCCACAAGTATTTCTTGATTTGCCTGTGTAGGATCATACTTCTGGACCCTATTTTAAGTTGAGCATCTCAAGATTTTTCTTACCAACTGAAGTCTAAGCATGATACACCCCCCCACACCTGTTTTTCCATTTTTCCGTGTACCCCACTGCCAAGCTCCAGCTGTAAAATTCTACATCATTTCAGGGACTAGAATTCCTAAAAGTTTCTCAGACCCCTAATTTACACAGGGCTTTACTTCTAGCAACTTTCAAACAAGAGGGAAGGTTTAGAAGAATCTCTTTTTATTGAAGAAAACAACTTAAGATCCCACTATTTTTTTAAGCATCAAAGGGCAGAATCAAGTATAACAAGAATCAAATAATATGAGCTATTTCCAAATTATGACATTATTGTATCCATCTGCCAAAATCTGTGTCTGTTCACCAGAGAGTGCTGGCAAGAACAGCTGAAGAACTGGCCAATTAATGAACTTCTCTGCACACATCTGTTGGAAAAACACTGAACATTTTACCACCTGCATAGCAGAGAAGCAGCTCCAGTGAGGAGCCAACTTCAGCCATGTGAGCAGCAGCTCCCACGAGACATACCAAGGGATGGGTGCAAAGCCCCTCTTGGCCTGAAAATATTTTTTCACTAATTTATTTCTTATAAAACTCAGTCTTTACATAAGATCCACAAGCTGCCATAGGTTTAAATGTAAATTCAACATATCAAAAAACAACTTGCCAGACTAACAGGTGCCCAGGTCTACACTTGCTTCAAAAAGCTGCGCTGAAGCCAAGAGACAGAAAGCAATACAGAATTTCAGAGTGTGTTGCTGTTCTGTGGCTGTCTGAAAAAACAGTGCAATAGACTATGTCAGGACAGAGTTCTCACCTTCCTGATGAGCCAGGCCATGAAAATTCTGACACTTCCCATTGCATGGTGTGGCATACAGGAAGCTAATGAAACAAGGTAAGAAACCTTTTCTCTACACATTTCTTTTCAGGGAAAGATGCTTTACCCTGCACTGACAGACATTAAAAACCTCCAAAGCAAGTCTGATGCTAGTAGAAAAGCTGCCACATAGTACAAACTGAGGGAAAATAACTCTTTGGTTAGAGAATTCCAATGCTTCCAATAGCTTTATTCAGAATTTAAATCCCTCTAGGCTTCTCTAATTAAAATCAGATTAATTTCCAAGTGATGCAAACATCCTCAGCAGCTCCCTGGGATCTCCATAATTTCTGCTCAGGCCCTGATCTGCCAGGCACCTCTTGGTCCCAATCATTAAAAACTACTCATCAAGAGCCATCTCTCCAGGCTCACCCTCAAAAATTAAGGTCATTTACTCTCAAAGCTCTTGGCTGTTATCCTGTATTATCCAAAGTTCCTCTTCCACAGTATTTCTCTGCTCCGGGATGGAAGAAAGTAGGAACAGGGAGTACACGCAAGTTTTTCATTTTTACACCACAGCCTTTTCAAACCCAGGGTGAATCCTTTCCTGAAGCACCTGGATATGCTCAAATAAACAGAATACACAAGTAAACAAGCACCCAGATTTCCACTTCCAATTAACACAACCCCTAAGGTTTCTCTATAAGACTCTCAGCAGATTAAACTGATTCTCATTTGGTTTCTTTTCTTAAATACAAGGGAACTCCAGACTGCCTGATACACTTTTGTTTCTCCTTATGGAGGCAGTTCCATTTCAGCAGCATGAAAATCACCAGTGCACCTTGTTTTTGAACTTTTTTTCTGATCCTCCAGCATGAAAGGCACTACATGGTAAGCTATTAATAGTAACAATAATTCAGTTGTTTTTAAGTATCCCTCCCTTACACTCTCCTCTTTAAAAGACTATGATTCAATCATTTCCATTATTAAGGCAAGATTTAAAAAAAAAAAAATAAAAATAATATTTGGGAAAAGCCAAACCTAGGTACAACACTCTCACAGACAAAGATGGGCATTTTCTGGGCTTCAAAGACAAGCATAACCCATCACAGCTCTAGGAATTGACATTTAACTGAATCTCAGGGCCAACTTTGAGCATCCTTTGGGCTTCAGCCTCTGAGTAGCAGCACAGGAACACACAGTCTGCAGCCCCTGTCCCACACCATGGGACAAGGTAAAAACTGAGGATGGTGCAGTGGGGCACTACAACAATGATGGCCTCAAATATAAGTTTAAAATAACAACAAAAAACATTATTAATATTTCAGTGGTTGTAGTCTTGGGCTTGCTCCATGGACAGAAGGCAATTTCTACATAAGAAAACTNAAATTTATAAAAAAAAAAAAAAAAAAAAAAAAAAAAAAAAAAAAAAAAAAAAAAAAAAAAAAAAAGCAAGACAGCAAAAAGGTATTTGTTGTCTTGCACCCAGCTGAAATCAAGAACATTCACCTGCAAACTACTGAGATAAACAATTACCTTACTCATCCATTCCGGTTCAGGAGTCTGTTCTGTATATTTGGTCTGAAGGCCATGAAGAATGTTATTGAACCTTTTAATGGGTAAGGACCTCACTAAGTGATAAACTGAACATCCACTTTCCCTAATTAAGAAAAAGCCAATTACCACCCAGCAGTGTGGATTGTGAGACTGTAAATGCCACCCATCAGTCTTCAGGAGCTGGTACAACTGGCAACGTGTTCCCAAACCATCTGTAGAGCAAAGGACTCATTCAAAATTACTTGGCAACTTCTGTGCTGGATTGCAGGACAGCAGCTTGTCTGAAAAGCACCAGCCTTTGGAAATGGTCCCAAGGGCCTCAGAGGATGCCCTCAAACACCTCCAAGCACCTCAGGTCCCACAGCCTCATCAGGACAGTGATGTGCTCACAAAGGGCTTCTGGAGCCTGAGGCAGGGAACTCTTCTCTAAGTTCTGTGGAACAAATCGATTTCCCCACAATCCCCAAGAGAAGGTGAAGTGAAAAAAGCTCCTGGGGAGGTGGAAATGTAGAAAAGTACTGCAGAACACACAGAACCCATGGACACCCCTGGAGGGATGGGATGTGACCTTGGAAACCAGGCTTCTAAAATTACACTTAGAGGGGAAGAAACCATGGGAAGGTACAGATCTGCAACATAAAATCAGTATTTGGGGGGAAGGCAGGGATTGCCAGTGAAATGGAAAACGCAAAAATATTGGGCGAAAGAAACCAACAAAACAAGACAAAAAAAAAAAAAAAAA
>VWZN01009801.1:788904-800116 GCA_013396955.1 Regulus satrapa | reverse complement strand
ACCAGTCTCCACCAGAGCAGGGGTGAAGGCACAGACACAAAGAGGGTCTAGGCAGGTGGGAGCAGTGTGTGTGTCCCACCCCCAGATCAGCCCCATTCCTCAGGGTATTCTGATTTATCAGCTCTCTCTGCCAGGAATGAGCTGGGGAGCATGGCTGGAGGTCAGCAAGCCAGCCCTGGGGATTGATGGCTGCACGAGGCAGCCTGCATCAGAATTTATTGCCTTTGCTGGCAAGCACTAGCTGCTCCTTCTGCTAAAGAAAATAGTCAGTAATGGAAATCCTGCCACCACCTTAATTATAACATCTCCAGCTTGGTGCCAGATTAATGAGTAGCTGGGCAATAACATTTTTAAAGTTTGACTAATGATGATGTAGGGTAATGGCTGAAGCATGAAGGCATCTGCACCCAGAAATGCTCTATGTTTGGACAAATTTGTCCTATTACATCTGAAAATACAGCAAAATAGAAAACAAAATGGTGACTTGGGAATTGGAAAACTGATTTCAGGCATTTTATTTCCTTATGATGGTCAGATATGGGAGACCACCAACACTTATAAGAGAATATTTTTAACCTGAAAAATGTTAAATATCACATAAGAAAATGCAAATGGATGATTTAGGACACCAATAACCATCCATAAATTTTCTCTATTTCCTTGCAAACAGTGAAATTTGGAGGAAGCTTCTGACACAACCTTATTATTCTATTTCACTTTTTTTCAGCACCCCATTCCACCAAAAAATGAAAACCAAATAGGAAAAAAGACTTCTGCATAAAATGAAGATACACACACATCTCTGAAATAAAAAACAGAGAAAAATTACACTAAAAAGCTTCCTTGTTCAAGTCCAGCAAAACTAAGGAAGATTAACTGCTCCAAATACATCTGTGGTCAAGAACCAGGAAAGGGAATAAACAAATACTTCCAGCTCATCTCTATGCATCATAAAACAAATTAAATTAGGTTTTTGTTCACTGTGTTGTGCAAAAAGTAATTTTATCAAGATTCATTGTGATAAAGTCAGGCTGCTTCTCAATCACTGCACAAACAACTTTTTGCTCAAAGGTTATCTTCCAAGGACATTTAAAACACAAATATATGTACGTGAAGTTTATGCCTCTCATACCTAGTATGTTTACTTCAAATGTGTGCTGGGATACTAAATCTACCAATATTGTTGATATTGTTCTAGTTTACACATTTTATTAAAACGAACGCTGCAGGAATTCTCACTGGCATAAGGTGAAGTACACCCTTTATGACTACCTGCTGGCAGGATTAAAAGATATCTTTCAAAACAACCAATAAAGCTACAAATGGGAGTGGTGTGTATTAGCCCACAGTTTCATAAATATAATGGAAGGGTGCATATGAAGCTGGTATTTCCATCTCCTCAATAAAGCCAGAATGCCAGAAGTAGAAGTACTTTGACAATGCTTTAAAAATTTCAATTACAAGTTTTACCAGTGACAGAATCCTTAAGACTTGCTCCACGTTCACATAAGGAAGACACAAAGTTTTACCTTTTCTCCAGAGAATACCATTTTCAAATGTTTGCTTTATTCTCTACGTAGATACATTTCATATTTATAAAGTCCACACCTTACCCTGACAAGCTTAAAGTGCTTTTTTAGGTGTAGTAAGCAGGTTAAATAGTTGCCACATTTTCAAAAGAAACGTAGCAGTAGATGCAGAAATACAGGAGCAATTTTCAAGAGGAAAGTTATGCTGATAGAAATGAGGTGGCACACAGAGGTATATACATATAGATATGTATATATATGACTGTACACAAGTAATATTGATAGACCTATATTAAGCTTTTTACATTTTTGCATTTTGACAGTAGGAGAGAAATATGCCAAATGATTTAGAGATCATAGGAAAAATGTATTTGCAAGAGAAGCTTGCAGTAAAAACTTCTCTCCAAGAGAAAATCCTACCAAGCAAAGATGTGTGGGAAAATTTTCAATTATAAAGTTAAGGAATGGGAAAAAGAAATTTAAAAACATGGAAGTGATTTACTGACTTCAGCAGAGGCAATTAATTAAGAGAAAGCAAGCTTTGCATTTGATTCAAGCTTCACTTTCAAAAGGATATATACTCCTATGGCAAATATATATATTTTTTAAACCAAAGTTGTTGATACATTAATAGATGTTCTCAAATATGCTGAATGTTACCTCTGTATTTTACACTAACAGCTGCTTAGAACAAGGCAGTTGGGAAATCAGGGTGTGCAAACGGGACAGAAGAGCTGCTGCTCTCCACCCGACAAATAAATTAGCTCAGCTTTATTAATTATTAAACAGTTCTTATCTCCACCCATTAGTTTTACTTCTTCCACACCCCATTCTCCTCCCTAGTGGGGTGTCAGCAAAGGCAAGAGGAGTGAGTGGCTCCACAGTATTTGTCATCTGGGGTTAATCCACAACAACATCAGTTCCTGAAAATTTTTTAAGAGGTGAACTTCTTATATATTTTTCTGGGTGGGTGAATGGCACAGACTTGTCCAGACAGAACTAAGACCCAATAAATACATAAGGCTACATAATGCAATTAGAACATTCCTAACTATAATATTGAAATTATCAATGGGATACCACAGAGGCATTTGAGAACATCACAGGTTTACCCTAATGAGACAGAAAGGGACCCAGACACATTTATGCCAGCTAGAGACAGAGCTGCCTTTGGTTCAGCTTGTGTCAGTCAGCTCAGCTCGAGCTCCCACCCATTCTGGGCACACCTTGCCTTCAGCTTCCTCCCTCCTTAGATGGGCTCTGGCAGTGAAGACAAAGCTGCTCCCACTTCCAGAGAAGTTTCAACATATTACAGATTCCCATTTCCAAGGTCTGCACACACCTCATACTTCTGCTCTCTGCTTCCACATCCTATTATCATGTGCAAACATCTTCTCCCTCAAACCCAAGTTTTCACTTCCATGAAAACACTCCAAATACAGTATAGCACAAATATATATTTGTATATATTTGATCACCACAAATGGCAAGTCTTGCTACAGAGTAGACAAAACAGTAAGTTAAAAATCATTCCGTTTTAAAACAACAAATATCCCCACAACATTTAAAGTCCAAAAATTCATCACTTGAAAGTGAGGATTTCCAAGCCCAGGCAGTAATCAGTGTCTCAGAGAAATGTGATATACTTCTTTTCTCTCATGCACACAAAATGAGGGTTCTGCCTCCACTGCCAAAGCATTTTTGTGACAGCAAAGCCGGTGAATCCTTTGGGTAACACCCAGCCTGAGTGAAATTGAGTGTCACAAGCTTCGACCTTCAGCAATGTCTCTTCTCTAATTAAGGAAACCTGATACTGGGAAGTGGAAAGAATTGTTTTGTTTGCAAGAAAAAGACAATTCTGGCTGTCTCCCCTGAAAGAGGAGTGTTTTTGCACATCTCTACATCTGGCAGAATAAGCTGAATAAAGAGCAGTGTTTGTAAGATAATTGAAATTTATGGTTACAAGCAGAGACAGACAAAGGTTAAAGACATAATTTTAACAATACGTTGTGCTTCACACACACAACCAAGTGTGACACCCTGTCATCTGTTCACAGCAATCTCTGTCTTCTCCCAGACTGAGCAAACAGCCAAACACAGTAAATTGATTGCTGCTAAAAACACAGCAGAGAACTACAGCAACACAGTGTTTCCATCAGTTAAGCACACACTTGTTGTGTGGTGAACCACTTTCAAATCACCTTGGGATATGCAGGAAAGGATTTTAGTTATAGACTGCTAACAAATGATCAAAGAAAGGTTAAGTGAAAATTTGAGCCCTCTTTGTTTGTGCAAAATTAGTTATGACCCCGCTGAAGAGAAAAATAAAATTATCAAGCACCAGTTACAAGTCCACTTATAACTAATGGAAAAGGCCTAAGGTTGGAAGCTTTAGCATTGATTCCCCTTAAAACTTGAGGATAATGGCTTTTAAAATGTCGCAGAATTACTCTGACTTTGTGTATTCAGCCAAAGCTGGAATTCAGATGATGGGAGAGCTGTCCAGGTTTCCCAGATAAGCACAAGCGAGAGCTAGAAGATATCTTCACAGATTACAAAGAATTATTTCAAAAGTCACTGTTCAACAGTATTCAAATTAATAACCACTGAAAAAGCCCAGCAATCAGGTGCCAAGACTGAGAACTCCTTCTTACGATCTCTTTTCTTCCTTTTCTTCTCCCTTGTCTCACAGTATCACAATAAACAGAGAATGTGCCCTTCACCTGAATTAAGAATAACTTATTTAACATCAGAAGCAGAACAGTATACAGGTTTCTATTAGATACAAAACTACCTAAAGGTACAGGCTAAGCTGTGGCAAAAATCAGTAACCCTGTGAATAAAATGTTCAATTAACATTAAAAAAATTGCATATGTTAAGAGCTGGAGCTAAATTAACCAGTCATTGCTTCCATTTCAAATCTGTATTTGCATATGTAAACAGTGCAGCACTCACAGATTTATCTGAAACAAAATGAGAAAATGGGCAATTTCCCCCTAGAGGGGCAGATGTTTAAGTTGTTCTTGTGATTTTTCACAGATGTTCCCCTCCTCGTGTATTTTAAATGGGATTTCTATCTCCATTCTGAAAACCCATGTTCTCCTGCCAAAATGCAGGCAGCTACTACAGGCTGTGTGCACATTTTGTGATTCCTCCTCGTTCTGACTACTTGTGAAGGTAAGGATTTCTGCAGCCACAGGTACCCACAGCAGGGTCCCAGTGGGACACAGCCCACCTGGGCTGCTACAGCTTTTCTGTGGTATAATGAATAATTGATCTTCTCCATAAAGAGTGAAAACTGTGGGTTTTATTACAAATATTACAAAACACCATGAGGTCTCAGAGCACAAAGTCTCCTTGTTCTGAGCATTGCAGAGTCCTCAGCAAGGGGACATCCTGCCTCAGGAGCTTCCAGAATAAAAAGGTAAGGCTAAAAGCTGGCCGTGTCCCTGCTGGTGTTCCCACACTGGCATAAGGGGGAAAGGACACATTCTTGGAGGTTTCAGACTGCTAACAAACATGCTTAATGCCAATAAAACAGAGCCATTGCTAATTAGCAACACACAGCCCACCCTTACTGCTCTTATATCCTAATGAAGAAAAGAAAGTGACATTTTGAAACATGACAGAACACAAGGTGTAGAACAGCCTTTTTCCTGAAAGTCCAAAATCAAGGGCGGGAGATAAGAGAATGTGAAAAACTCTCCAAACCTTCTCCTGCTAATAAATGAATCAATAAATATATGAAAAATGTCTAAGGACAGTCTTGTATGTTTTCCTTAAATCAGCATCTCCATAGACTGGGGCCAAGGTCAGTGGGGGATCCTACTCTTCTCCAGTATCCAGTTCATCCTACAGGGCACCTGCCACTCAAACAGACCTTTCCCCTGCCAGGTAGGTTAAAAGAACCCAGTGAAACCAAGCAGTGAGACTATCCTAAGCAGCACACACTACACCTCCAAATAGCTGCTTCACAGCAGTTTTAGGGACTGATTCACTTGCAGAGATATTAATCAGAAATACCATTACCTAAAAGGTAACAGCAGGCAGAGAACAGGCAGCACAGCTTTCAGGGAAGGCAACCCACAAAATGGTTTTGTTGGCTTGTCCTTGCCTTTCCAGCTCCCAGGCTCCGCAAGAGACAGAACAGGAGCCCAGTAAGACATCAAGACATAGACAAGGGCAGGAAAAGCTACTGCAAATCTGAGAGAAATAAAAATGTGCACTTCCTAAGGGGAAGTTCAAGAATGAAAAATGGGTGTCTGCTGCTGTGCATTTCAGGCTGTCTGAAACCTGCTCTGCAGGCAGAACCAAAGCAGCCTGGACCAGACTGTCCCATTTCATCTGCAGGTGTCTAGAGCAAGGAAATGAGGGACTGAAGAGTAACTAAAAACAGACTGGGGAAAGACACCTTTAAGAGTGACACCATTCCTGTCCTTGTCAGCTTGGCATGAGCAAGCTTGTGCAAGACAACAATTGAACTTGAAGGGAGCAGAAAAAGCAGAGCAGCTTTCACACAGTCTAGTCTCTTGCCTACAAAATTCCAGGGCCCAGCACTCTGTGACCAAGCTGATATTTCATAGTCATGCCTTCTACACAAAATTGCAGCAAATTTGATAAAAAGTTTAAAAGGAGAACACAAGGGTGAAAAGTAAATACGGCTTCATAATCACATTTCTCTGCTTCTTTTTCTGAACCTTCCCTCTTGCAACATCAGGAATGGCCAGGAATTTGGAGACCAATTCACCAAAAAAGGTGAAACGGAGGGTGGGGAATGCCAGAAGGGACCCCATGAGACACAGATGAAGTGTTTCAGAATCTGGACCGACACATCTGTAAAACTTCCTGTGAGATCATCTCAGCAGGTAATCGTAGGCAGAGCAGCTGTACAGAGAAGCTTAGAGAGCTAAATAACCTTTGTAAGTTGTCTTGTTGACAAAAGTAGGTGGCAGAACATAGATGCCTAAACCCTGTTAGAAAGCAGATATGATCTGTGCTTTCATCATTATCAGTTTACAACCACACATAAGCACTTGTCAGAGCACAATCACCACCCTTCCAGCACCCTGGAGTCATGTTGGAAGCTGAACTGGGAAAGCAGTATCTGGGGGAAGAGGAATGAGGTAGGATTTTATTTCTTCGTTCTGATGAAACTAGCACAGCTCTTCCAAAGAGACTTTCTTTTCTCAACTGCCATTTAACATCTGTTCTTCAGATGAAGAAAGAGAAGAGGAAAAGGTTGGTGGACATGAGCTCTGCAAGGGCTCCCGCTTCCCAGAGTGTGCCTGCAGGAATTAACTCCCCTCCAGCTCCATATTAGCACCACCTTTGGCTTTTAAAAATAGTGTTTTCCTCTCAATTCTATAATCTCATTTGTTCTGGGACTGAAGTTCCAGCAAGAAACTTCTCATATCAGAAGCCTCAGTACCCTGGCAGCACCCTGACAAAGCTACAGATATCAAGCAAGAGACAATAAGTGATTACTGGAACAGAGACCTGTATTTAGAGAGAGGCATTGCCCTGCATGAAGATTCCCCATCTCAACCACACCGCTCACTCCAGCTCTAACTGTCCTAAGAACCAAATTTTGTTCCTGTGTTCTTCCCCTCTGCACAGACTGCAGCAGATGCATTGAAAGTTGGGAACTGGCAGCCTGAAGTTATTTATTGGAGGAATCCACTGCCCAGTCCTTGAGCAGAGCTGCAGAGCTTGGGGTGAGCTCCAGCACCTGCAAGTGTTCACCAGCACACAAGTGGGTTTGGGAAGGAGCAACATCCTTCCTTCAGTTGCCATCTCTCCTCCCCAGTCTTATCAGTGGCTAGTCAGGGTGTGAGTGATAATAATGAATTAATTAATATGAATCTGGCCCAAATTTCAGGTGTGAACTCTGTAAGACACCTTGGGCACACAGGGAGGTAGTGTGGCTGCCTGGCATGACCATCCTGGGGCAAAGGCTGTTTAAAATACCCACCCCACTGGAAACTGAAGCATTGCCATGCTGCTTTTCCCAGGCACAGGTGCTCAGGAGTAGGACAAGCAGGGGTGGGAGGTGATCAGGACAAGAGCCAAGGGCTCTCAGGCAGCCCTGGACCAGGGCTCTCATCAGCAGCCAAAGAAAACAGATAAATACATGAGAACCAAGACTGCAGGATTTTCTTCTCTGGAGTTTTACCAAAAAAAATTCCATTGCAATTGGAGAAGCTGGGATTCATGGAACATTTTCCTTTCCACCAGGCAGATGAATCTATGATTTGTATTCTGATTTTAAATTAGATTCTCACCCATCTTCAGTGGATTTGATTGATACAGCACATGAGGCCACTCAATAAAATGATACAGTGTAGATCAAAGCATGAAAGATAATTTTCCCCGAAATGTATGTAGCTAAGGGTAAGTTATGACTCTTTGTTTCACAGTTTATGGAACACAATCTCATTTAAAGCCTAAATCTGTCATTTCAGCATTGTTTATCAAAATACATCCAACTCCCTCCCCCAAAAAGAACAGTGTCAAGTCACAGGCAGAAAAACAAACCTGCACAAAGATATTATTTCAAATATTTAACCAGTTTGTGATTTGCATAAATATTATCTACATATGATGCATTTGATGCAAGCAAAAGTAATTCATCTGCAAGTTAAATATCTAGAGTGGCAAAAGGCACTGTAAAATTTATGACAGAAAGATTGCCTGATGTATACCTAAAGATGCTGGGAACTGTCTTCACTTGCCTGTATAGCTATATTTCATCACTTCAGTTTTTGTCACACAGGAGCTGAAGAATATTCTCAACAATGTTCATTTTTAATCTTCTTTCTTCANTTTTTTTTTTTTTTTGGCTCACTGGCACTCTGGGAGTAGATTTTTTCCCCAAAATTATTTCCCTGCCAAATTTCTATGTGCAACATAATTAAAGCCATTCCATTTCAGATTTTGTTTGGTTCAGGTTTTCTTTCATTACCAAAACACAAGGCTGCTTGGTTCAAAAACAACCTTGCAAACAACCCTGGCACTTCCCTTCCTCTCCGTAGAGCTGCATCACCCCTTTGAGTAAATGTTTACAAAGTTAATAGGCTAAAGAGAATCTGGGAGAAATTCCAAAAAGGAAAGAATAGTCATAAGAAAACACATGGAAAGAGGAAAAAGATCACAAAGATAAAACAAAATTCAAACTATTCTATGCTCATATTCTTTTTCTGATAAATTTTCAGTGTAAATTTAATTAAGACACCTTTCTGGACAGCAATAAATTTATATCAATCGCTTCAGCCCTGCTATCACCAAAAGGTAAATCACATGCCAAGTCTGTCTTCTGTTATCCCTGTGGATCCCTGGATCCTTCAGAATTACTTCTGTGTTCAGCCCAGAGCTGTTCCACTAAAACACCCACAGGTCACAGATTAGGGATGATTGAAGTCGCTCATGCTTTGATCCCTCCTAAAGAGCGGCCCCAGGGGAGGCCTTGGCTGAGGCCAGGACGTTCCCATGGATGCTGGATTTGGTGTGCCTTGGCAGAACCTGCCTGCAGGGCTGTGAGAACAGTGATCCATCCCAGGGACACACACGGTGCCAGTGTACTCTCAGAGATGGGCTGGGGTGAGCTGATCCCATCCTGCCAACCATTAAATAAATCTCTCACTGGATCTATCGCCGGCACTGCACAACAGCTAAGGGAGCTCCATCGGAAAAATCTGTGCTTTCACAATCCAGTGGCACTCAGAAACATAACAGAGTCAGTTAAAGCCTATTCAAACATACTCATCTAAAACATATTCACTTAAAACACTCCCTCATGTCTCCAAGCTCGAGAGCTAGACATTGAATATGACATTAAGCAATTAAGTTACTATTCAGAGGCAGCATTCAGGATCTAATGGGATAGAGGACAGATGCTGTAAAAAAATTGCACAGCCAGTTCCCGTGCACTCATATTGTTAAAGCTCACAGAAATTCAAGGAGTGTTCAGCACATTCTTGAAACACGTTGGTGGGCTGTCAGCCTCAGGGGAAATGGCAGCAAAGGCTCAGCAAGGCCTCTCTGAAGCAGGTCAGTGCTTCTCCTCAGGGAGAGGCTGCCCAGCCCTGGAGAAGGGGAGGCTGTCCAGCTGGGAGCTGCTGGTGGTTCACAAGGGCAGTGGTTCACCACCACTGTCTCCATGTCCTGAAGGCTTTCAGTGGAGCTTGCACGAGTTTCAGAAAGCTTAGGCTGAGGCCCCTGAGGAGATGGAGTGCAGAGAGGAGCTCTGTTCTGCCTGCTCTGGGCACTTCCAGCAAGCGGCAGTGTCCTGGAGGAGCTGTGCATGGTAAGACATGCACTGGGGCTCTTTGGGCAACAACTGCCAAGGAACATGGAGCCTGAACAGCGAAATTCTTCACACTTAACACTGGTATCCGGACAGGAACAGGGCCTGCTGTCTCAGGAGGAGGTACAGAGACACATCCCAGAGTTGATGTGCCAGTCAGACAGGTCCCACCCTTAGCTGGGACACGTGGTGTTCCATTTAATTAAGCTTCAGAAAGGGTAGAGATAAAGAGAGGAACTCAGTCCCTAACCTGTGTTATTTCCTCTGTTTCAGCACCATGGCTCTTTCTCCTTTCTATAAAAAAAAAAAAAAAAAAAAAAAAAAAAAAAAAAAAAACCACCACAATTCCCTGGCTGAAGCATAAAAAGGCTGAACAAACCCCACATGGAGCCACAAAAAATACACCACCTATGCAAGAAACTTTTGAGAGGGAGGGAAAAAAATTTACATTCACTTAAATACTGTGATTAGTCTATTTGCAGACTCTCTTGCTCTATAAGGCAGCCTTCAGGGCAGTCAGCCAGCCAAGGTATTCAAGCAAGATATACCGGAAAACAGGATTTTCTTCTAACATAATTCATCAATGAAAACAAATTCATGTTATTACCAAGCATAAAACCCTGCACAAAGCTATAAAGGCAGGGCTTTTGTTCTGCTGCACAGGAGGAGAATCAGGGTTGCTTATTACCCTGTGAGAAATGTCTACAGGAATCCTGCAGAAGGTTTTGTTAACAATACACTACTTTAACTTACCAGCAGAGGGACTTCATTTTAAATTTCCATTTAACAGGTTTGTCAGATTTTATAATCAACTAAAAAAAAGTAATGAATGGCCATAGCTCATTCAGCTACTTAAACTACACAGAAAATTTCTCCTTATGAGAGTTTAATAGCAATGCAAAAATAATTAAATCTAAGTCAAAGCAAAATTAAAACCAAGTAAGAGATGCACAGATTTTCATCCCTCTGCCCAATGTCTATTGATGGAATGCCACAAGAGATTCCTTCGTGTGGACAGAAAAGGCAGCCATACTTCCAGACATCACTTATTTTTGCCATATCAGTTTGGAGTCTGAAGTGTTGGATAACATTTGACAGTTCCTTCCCATCACTTCAGCTAAATCTCAGTTGCTCAGTTATGTGCAGCTTGTCCCCTGCAGCCCTGCTGAATCCCCACCAGCAGGCAGGAGTGTTGGGATCAGTGAGCTGCCCAGAAACACAAAATCTCTGCAGAGCCCTGGAGGAAATGCCTGGTGGGATTACTCCTTCAAGAAAACCCAGTCCTGCAATGAAAAAATAACCCTCCCTTCACAGCTTTAGCATCATTAATGCATCTCCAGTCCTCTATATTATCTGGAGTCTACATGCTATTTTCTTTTT
>VWZN01009801.1:661469-785348 GCA_013396955.1 Regulus satrapa | reverse complement strand
AAAAAAAAAAAAAAAAAAAAAAAAACAAAAAAAACCAAAAAAACCAGGAAACCAGATGAAGACTCACATTGACGAAACAAGCTACACTACCTATAATTTTTCTCAAAAATGGATAAGACATCTGCTACAAGGCACACAGGAATGGAAAATATTTCCTCAACCAACATGCCATTTTGAATATAGATATTCTTCTTTACATCACCAGTGCACCCACTGACAGCCTGCCTGTCTGGATGTTGGGCATCTGCTCTGATGGAGCAGTTTGGCCCCCTCCAAGCCCAAGGCCTGCAGCCATGGGCTGGGATCTGCTCCATCTGAACAGGGGACAGGAGAAACAGAAGTTTATAGACCCCAACCTGTGGTGGTGGAGGAAGGATGAGCACCAGCAGCCAGATTGCCATGAGTAGTTCCAAAAGAGGTCTTCAGTTCACTGCCACCCCAAAATAAAACATCAAATAGTTCCAAGGAACTGCAACTTCACAGAACCAATATTAATTCAATTAACTAAAAAGTAAAGAAACCCAAAAAACTAACAAAAAAACCCCACAGTTATTTGTTTCCTTTTCCAAACTTTAAGGAAATAGGTCTCCCAGCTGTTGCTCTGTATACTAGATATGCTTGCTCAGCAATGGTTTAATGGGGCAACCTGTACAAACTTTCGAACTGTGATTAAGGTGGTATATTATGGCTTTCAATCATTGGCAGAGTTTATGGTCCCTGCACATGTGACATAATATATGGCTTGTCTTACCATACAAAGCACACACCATAACTGCAAACACTTGCCCATGGGACAGACTGCTTTATGGCTTAATATGCTTATGGTTGTAATAAAATTTATTTTAGGAGAAAGCAGTAAAACAAAATTTAGAGAGTAGAATAATGGGATAATTATGCTCTAAAACCAAATGGGTTTTCTTTATGTCACCATTTCATAAAGTCAAAATTTATTATAGTAGTACCTCAATAACCTCACTACCTATTGGTCAGTTGCTACTTCCATTATAAATTCTGCTTTTCAAGACCTTCGTAGAGCACAGCAATTCCAGCTCGTATTAAACTAAAACTTGCCATATTGACAAGTTATCAGCACAAATGCAGTTCTCCACACCTTAAATGGCTAAAATCCATTTTTAGGATCAGGATATATTTGGAGAGAGGGAGCCAGAGTGGAAGGTTTGCTTCCAGGAGCACAAGTGTATAATAAGATAATATTGGCTATAGAAATATTACAGCCTTTTTGAGGTTCTCAGTGTTTCTGGCATTGCAGGGATAAGGAATAGAACAGACCCTTAGGCTGGTTAAAGTAAAGCCCATGGAGCCAAAAGTGGGGGTATTGGGGAAGGGAGAGGAAGCCCAGTTATTTATGTACTAGGACTAATACTGTACCATGCATTTTGCAGCTTAGACAAGGAGGCCATGCCCTGAATTTCCCACACATGGAAAATCTTTATTCACTAGAAGCTGAGCAACTGAGAGTAGTTTCTTAAGTGAAAGAGGAAAGAAATGAAGCAGAAAAAAAAAAAACACTTAAAAGCACCAATAGGCTCTCAGCTCTACATCAGAATCCTCATATAAGCAGTAATCTCATAAAAATTAATAACAGACATTTTTTCAAGAGAAAGTTAGGAGCATTCTGTAACACTTGGCATGCAAATGAGACAGTCATAGCACACACATTCAGGCTGAACATTTGATGAGTTCCAAGTATTTGAAATGAGTCCTACAGGAACAGATACTGTCATTTCTCATTCCTCCAATTGTTCCTTGTTCCTGCTTCCTTTCAAAGCAGCTGGAGGTTCAAATTTAGCTCTGGGATGCCTCTCTCAGCACCACTTTTCCCTTTACTCCTCTCCTTTGGGCAGAAGCAGCCCAGCCCCAGAAAATCAGCCTTGGGATGGCAAGAACTAAATTGCCCCACACTGCTGGGCAGCCCCATGCTGGCCCTGCTGCAGGGGAAGGTGCTGCTGGTGACTTCAGCAGTGGCAGCCAGGGTCCAGCCACCAACCAAGCTGCACATCTGAGAGCCAGAAGCAATCCTACAGTCAGGGAGAGAATCCTTTCCCAGGATCCAGCAACAAAGGAAATCTTTCAGGCAAGAAGAGTCTGCATGATTCCATTTTAGCAAAACAATTGACAAGTTTATTCCACATATTATCTGTAACCTTGTGTGTGCTTCTTTTGTGCCTCGCTGTTAAAATTGAGTTGGCACTCAGCACCCCCAGTATTAATCAAATCAGCACCACTGTGCTGCTGGAGACATTCTACAGAGAAGAGTGGTACTACAGGGTCATCTAGAAAATCACTACTTCCTTCCCCATACTGTGGCAAGACTGCAGGGAAACCCACACAGTCTAAACTTCCATATTAATTCTGAAGCTTTGCAATTTACCACTTCTTCACATCAAATGTATATTAGTTTCTTTAATTGCCCTGTATAAATTCATAGCTGAAATGTTTGACTTGCCCAGAACAAATTGTCTGTCAGAATGATGCTTTGCAGCCAAGCAGATAGCTTAATTGGATAATTAACTTAACTGCAGGCTTTGTTTCTTCATATTTCAAGCCTTATTCCTTAGTGTTTGCTGAATTATGCATTCTGGCCACGTCTCTAGATTGTCTGACTTAAAGTGAGTGTTCTGTTATTCTTTGAAAATAAACATGTTCCACTATTAGCTTCTAGCTCCCTGCCATTCCTACATGATTTTCCCATATTCCAAAAAACCCATGACAGGCAGGTCCCTTCAGGACATGAAGCACAAACAAACTCTGCTGTCCCCAGTTAGCATCTGGAGAATTACAATCTAGAAACATTTATGTGCAGATGAGAAACGTCCCTGGCAGTGAAGCAGGGCACATCTGGATAGAGCACAGATTTGCAGAGGTTTAGCAAGTGTAGGCTAACTCAGCTGGCAGAACAGGATACTGCCCAAAACTCACACTACTTCCATGATTCCAGACTTCCTATGTTGAGCATGTTCATTTATGGCCCCAAACCTCTCTCTAGAGCTCAGTGGGGGCATCAGCTCTGCCCTCTCCCACCACAGCCACTGAGCCAGGAGCACTGCACAGCTTCACATGCTGGCAAGCCCAGGGAAAAGCAGTTCAAGCCAATATTTCACCATTTCCCTCATTTCCCCATAGAGCTTCCACCAGGAAAAGCAAATTGTCCTTTCAGGTCCCAGCCTCCCTTTCCCTTTGCTGCTCTCAGGGTCGAGAGTGCAGTTTCCTGGTACGTTATTCACCACTCACAGTCCATCAACATGGCCAAACTCAGAATGGATGGCCCATGTTACAGCCAAGGAGGAACCTCTGGCTTGTCCTTGCTCCCACCAAATCCTTAACATTCTCCTGGTGAAGTTGGTCGTGGTTTTGTGTAATGAGAAGCACATAAGAGAAAACAGAACATATATTCAAAATTTATATCCCATAGCATATGGCAAATTGGATCAAGAGCTTAGTAAAGTGAATAAATTAGATAGATTGGGATGCGTCTGATTTTATTATCAACTTTGTCTTTAGGCATCTGTTATCTTTGACAGCTGCACAGCTTTTGCTGATAATGACCTCCCCTCTCCTGCTCAGCATAGTGTATGATTCCACTGACTGGATGTTTGACAATCTGCTTGCAACATCACTTATTCAGGCATTATTGATTTTCAGTTGCATCCAATTGCATGACACTCAGAACCCACAGGTAAGAAGCTTTCTATTCTGTGAGATGAGGTCAAAATAATAATGTTGAAAGTCCAGCAGGAGTCAGAAAACCCACTTCCATTAGTCTGATATGCACTTGTAAGTACATAATATCTTTAGTACCCCAAGAAAAGTCAAGCAGCTCACAAAGGTTCTCAGAATTACATCCTATCATTAGAGCTCACATCTGGATTTACAGTCAAAGTAACACTGGTTCTGCCTAGGACAGTCTACTGAAATCCATCCAGGAGTTGAAAGCCATTTGCTGTGATGATTTCTTCATTTTTATTCCTTATTAGTAGTAATGACAGGGTAACCTTGATGACTATTTCATAATTTTCTTTTAAACAAGTTTTACTTTACATTATTCTTTTACTTCATTACATATCAGAATTTGGCTTTTTGAAGAAGTTCATAGCAATGCAATTTTTAATCTCTTCTTCAGGGTTGGAATACTGATTTCTGAGAATATAAATCAATGTGGAAAGAAATAAATCTGCTCTACAGAACATGGTGTACAAGATGAACTGAATGTTCAGTTCAAGTATGAAGGCAACTTTAATTTAGCTATAAAGCTATGTTGTATCCTGCTTTGATAAAAGGCTTGCACTGCACACAATGCATCACACAAAATGCCCATGTAGATAGAACAGGAGCAGAAATGGTCTTATCAGTTCAAAAGCATCTGATGAAGGGAACCACAGTCTTTTGAATAAGTTATGATAAAAATTAACAACAAACACCTGAAACCAAGACAGAAAACATTATATAGAGTAGATGGTGAATGACACTATATATACACACACAGAGCTGAGATGTTGCTTTTCAAATAGTTAATGAATAATTAATGGTGCACTTGATGAAATGAATTTGCTTATTTTCATAATTTATATACTGTCAAACCCTTTGCACCTACATCAAAAAAGGGACAGGAGAAGAAAATAGCAATTTGTTTGAAAGCCTGCTTCATTAATATTCAAGCTCATCCATTTACAAATCAAACAGTCAGTGTGTGTCATTTTGCATACCAATGATATTATAATATGAACAACATCAAATTTCAATTACAAGCACATGAAGCCAAAATCAGCTCTCAAGCAAAAGTAGGATAGATGAACAAGAATGCTCTAAATTCTTAGTGTAGGACTTCATATAACTTTTGAGCTTTCTCCTTGCTCAAAGAAAATTATTCCTTTGTCCCACAGGCTAACATGAAGAATGTATTTGGTTTCCCTAAATGGATCCAATTCTTTTCTACTTTCCACTATTTTCATACCAAGTGAAAGGAAGCAAACTAACAGAAAATAAGCTCAGCAGCCTGGCAAATGCTTTTTGCTCATGTTCTCCCACATACCCTTCGCAGATTTTATCCTACCTACTTCAGCAATAAAATAAGATTACTTTAAAATATTTATAGCACCTATTTCTATAAAATCCTAACATCAAATATTGGACACAAATGCACAGATAAAATCTCCTTGTAGGCAGAAATTCAGGACTAAGTGCCCTCAATTCAGAGTGAAACTTCTGCATTTCTTTTAGTGTACAGACCTAAAACTGTAGGTAGAAGAAAAATCTGATTCTCACTCTTGGGGGCCACTCATTATGCAGAAGCTCTAGTGGTGATGTTCCTTATGACAATCAAGCCAGTCTGGTTTACATCGAGCTCTGCACAGAACCAGGACAGACTGTGCCCTCAGCAGCTCTTTAGCTGCTGTGTGATTGGCACAGGCAGGAACTGCAGGAAAGGAAACCTGCAGTGGCAGCCTCAAATCTTACTCCTCCAAATATCTCCCAGCACTCATCATGGCTTGGCTGCCTTCTCCTCCACTTTTGTCCTTTAGGCACCTCTAAGGAAAAAGCTACAGTGAGGGTCACTCTAAAATGGTGATTTCAGCATCTCTGCAGCCCCTCTTAGCTCGATGCCTTTGCTTAGCAGTCATCTGGTTGCTTTGCCAACCTGTAGAAAAGCTGATAAATGCTATTATACATCATTTCAGTAGATAGGCTCCTGAGCATATCCTGCCTCTCAAGCTGGCCCCAGAAATACCCATCACAAGTGTTTTATAGAAATATTGGCAATTAGTAAACAAAGAATCACCATAGTAAACCAAGCCTAAGCATCGGTAGCTCATCATTTAGTTTAATCTATTTTCCAGCATTATTTGTTAGTGAGCCAGTAAAGAAAAAGAAGCATTCTTAGACAGGGGAGTAAGACCAAAGATCTCTTTAAACTCAGGTAAGAAAACACAGAGCTTTGCATGTTGCAAATAGAAGCAAGGCTTTTCCTCCCAGCAAGGTTCTGACAGAGTTTGGTAAGAGTTCCAAGTCAGTTATAGTCTTCTCTGAAACTAGAAAAAATTTATTTTAAACAATTACAAGCTATCAGAAAGTCATTAAGGCTTTAACTGCATGACAAAAATACCCCTAGGGCTCAAGCACGTTTACTGAAGACATTAAGCCAAAGGTTCTTCATTCAGAACTCCTGGATTCAGCCTGACTGCCGGTGTTGAAAGTTGACAAAGGACCACAGGATAAAAAACCAAACAAAACCACACCCACCACAGAAAAAGTAATCCAATCTACCTGGTGACATAGGGAACCTTCTTTCCACATGGGTTTTGCCCCAAATGCACATGGCAGCAGCATTACAATTACAAATAATTAATGTGCTGTAGCAATTAGTAAACTTGCTAATTATCAGTTGACTTTTCATCCAATCTCTGCTATTCCTGGAGTAAACTGAAATCAGAATGAGCATAGGAATTTATTAATTCTAGTAGCAAACCAGTCAAAGTTGGGAAGAAACTTGGTGCTTCCGTTTCCAGCTTTGCCCACTTTTCCCTGCTCAGGAAAGCTGCTTTTATACATGCATACAAAGTAATTAGAGCAATCCTTTACTACAGTGCAAAACAAATCAGTGCTTGAACTGAGGCTTCAGGAGACTGACTCAGTGCATCCTTGAGGGTCCACACTGCACATTCACACCCACAATCAGGTAGGACAAGGCTGCAGTCAAGTGAACCCGAAGAACCAGGAGTTCTGTGTTATGAATTATGTTTGTTCATTAACTGAGATGTGGTTATTGTACTAGAAAGTGTTTGTTCGTTAAAGTCTGTTTGTTCGATGTTTGTAGTTAGCTTTTTGTAAAGGTTAATACGTTTGTATGGGTGGGACTTTCCTGAGTAGTACTTTCCAGAAACCAAGAAGAACAGAAGTGAAGCCAGATGCCCCAGCAACAGCCTCAAAGCATGCGCAGAGTACTCCAGAAGTATTGCAATGATTGGCCCGCGAGCGACTTAAAAGGACTGGCCGGAACCTCGGTAGGCGCGGCAGTTAGCAGGACGGAGATCCTCCTGTCGCCCAGCGCTGCGTTGCCTCCTTGTTTTGCTTGCTGTAATTAATAAAATTTGTTAATTGGCTATTCTGACTCTTGTTAATCAATGAAATCCATGACATTCTGGACACAGCTGTAAGTTCAGTGATGAAAATCTTTACAGAAGAGGATGGAATAAAACATGCCCTCTGTTGGTAAAGGGCAAAGGGAATCACAGTTGCCTCTGTGGCACAAAGGTGCAGCTGGGACTTGTGTTTATGCCAGTACCAGCAGCTCCTGGAAGGTTTGATGTAGACAAGAGGCTTTTTAATACTGATGATGCACAAAAGAATTGACTCACACAGCACGTACAGACCAGGAGCAGCAGGACAAATGCTAGCAGGTAGGTCAAAGGGTTATTAGGAGAGGAGAAAAACAAAAAAAAAAAAAAAAAAAAAAAAAAACAACCCAACTTTATTAATAAATACTTTCAAACACTGGCAGGAAGAGATGCTTGGATATGACAACAAAGGACTCCACTGGAGATGCTTAGCAAAGGCACTCACAGAGGCCACTGAGCTGAAGCAGCAAAAGGGCAGAGGATAGCAGCTGTGAGCTACAGAGAGCAGGCACCCAGCTGGGAAGGCTGAAGGATCAAAGGTGCAGTTAAAAGTCTGCAGGCAGGTATAGAAGCATTGACCAGCAAGTTACACAGCTTCAAATGTAGAAACAGCAGGTAACTCCACAGAGAATGGGAGATGCATTAAGGTCAGCCCAGGCAGGATTTCAATCAAGAGGAGGAAGGTAATACCTGGTCAGAGGCTGAGAGGGCATGAAAATTAATCTCTGAATGCTGCAGAGGACCTAAGCTGCAGGAAGGGGAAAATACTGGGCCAAACTGGACAAATAGAGCAGACTAGGAAGTAGTGTAGACATTCTGCCTCGATAGACTTGGCTAGCCCTGGGTAAATATTTTTATTAGACCAACAATACCTGATGGCTATTTGCAACTTCAGATAAAGACCAGAATATTAAAGAATGATAAAGACAGTTTTATTCACTCTGCTGGGCTGGAGAGCACATGGCCACCACTTGCATACCTGAATCTGACATGGGTTAGCTCCCACTCCATTAAAAAAAAAGAGCTGCCAATTCATTTTTGTTGCCAGGACTCATGGTTTATTAAAATCTCCCCCAGAAAAGTTATCTAGTCCTGTTTTAGCAACACAAGTGAAAAAATATAGTAGTGCCCTGGGGATTTTTTTTTCTCCTATGCTTGCTCTTTCATGGATACAAATGTATTTTCCTTTCCATCTCGTGTATTTACTTGACTCTGGTTTCAGCTCCCTTTCCACACTCAGTTACAAACACTCCAAATCGCAGCACTAATATCCAGACCTTTATTCCCATGAACACCTTTTAATCAAGCAACTTTTCCATTTTCTTTTTATGCACTAAGTGGACTGAATTCATATGTTTTTCACTTGAAGACACATTCTGAAACCTCTGAAGCATTTTATTCTTTTATTCGAAACCCTCAACTTTTGCAACTTCCATTTTTAAAATCTCCAGGACTATCTACAAGAGATGTTTGCCTCTTGTTCCCCAACTTTCTGCTTATTATTGCCCAGAGCACCACATGTTCCTGCTGCTCTGGGGTACCAACCCTCTCTTGATTGTACAGGATATTCCCCTTCCAAGGGTCCCTACTGGATTTACTTTTTTCCCCAGGAGCAGGATATACATTTCATTCCGCAGCTCTCACAGCCCATATCTTCAACTGCACTGCAGCTGACAAAAATCAGGCTTTATTTAGCACAACTCACCTGCCACACCCAAGCAATATTAGGAGTTTCAGTTACTTTGTGAATAAACATCAATTAGGTCAAGTCCTGGAACATGTCCAATCCACAGAACTCTGGGCCAAGCAAATGCTGTCCTGTTGGCATCTGCCTTGGAGATTGCTCAGTTTGCCCACTCTTATCCACATGCTCCAGAATCAAAGCACTGTGGATTTCTAAATCAAGTGTCTTTAAACAATTTAGGGAAGTTAAATTAATGCAATTATATCCAAAGTTATAATCTCAGGAGAAAGCTCTAGGCTTCCCTAGGGTTTTTCCAACAAAGCCATGTAGATGGACCTTAGTTAAATCCTTCTACTTATAGAAGTGAAATTTCCCAAGAGCTTTTCAATTTTATGCATCCTTATTAAAAGTTACACATTTCAAAAATTCTGCTTACCACTGTTCCTTCCTAGAAACAAAAAACATTGTTTGTACCACCCACCACTCAAGGACTCTCCCCTTTCACTTCTAGTTTCCCTTCCACATCCTCCCTTAGATACTTTTAGCTTTTTTTTCACCTTTAATTTACATCTCTCAGCTTGAATCTAACTGCTGTACCTAAGAACATCCAGCTCTTAGCTGTAGTTTCAATAACAAAATCTGAGAGTGGACTTGCAAAAGCAGGTTTTCCTGGAAGAATAGAAATTTCCATTTTCAATAAAGTTCACTTCCAACACTTCTTTCTTTGGCCATGCAAGCCCTTTCTAGGGTATCATTCTCCACAGGCTGAAACACGAGGAGCTTTTCTTGCTGAATGAGTCACTTCCCTACACCAGCATAAAAACCTCTGCTGTTACTCAAGATGTTCCTTATAATTATCTGGAAACTCAGATCTGCATGAATAATGTATATATTGGGTTGGTAACAGAACCAAAAAATATATATTAGAAGCTCATTTGACTCATGCAAAAAGTAGAATGTTAAGGCTTTTTAAAAGAATACAAATGTAGAGTCCCGTTCCAGATCAACCTCTGAAGGATTTTTGAGGATCAGACGTTTAAGAACAGCCTAATTGCAAATACCCATTTGCAAGGTTCAACAACCAACATTCCTGAAAAGTTTTTGGGATTACTTAACTTCTGGATTCCATTGTGGAATACTGGATTATGTCTGAAAGAGATGTAACCCAAGTTTAGGAGTTCTTTCTTCTCAAAAAATTCAGCAGATTTCTTTTTTCCAGAAAAAAAAAAAAAAATCCCCAGTCTTAATTGCTTATAGATATGCTTGGGTCCCTATTTTAAAAAGTCAGTGCAGAGTGCAAAGATTAAATAGCAGCATGGGCCCCCAGGCTGGCAGGAGCTGTGGGCTCTGCCCTTGGGCACAAGTCCTGCTGGCACAGATGGAAGAAGTGATGGAACCCTCCTCCAGCAGCAGCCTGGAAAAACCCTGCAGCCAGGCAAAAGGCCTGCAAGGTCTCAGTCTTCATGTGCTTCCATAAAAGAAGATAAAGCTAAAAATAAAGATAATGCCAGATCAGGCTGTTTGCGCAGGGCATTAAAATCATTTCCAGGTACAGGGACACTCAAGAAAACTCTGCCTGCGCAGTCACGTTCCAAAGCTCCTCCTATTGCACAGCTTCATCTGATCCCACACAGCTCTGGTCATCAGCAGGGTCTGCACTGGGACCTGTTTCAGTCCACGGAATTCACATTTTGGACGTTTGGATTTTCTAAGGTGCCTGTTAAGAAAAGTGCTTAGGATGGCAATTAGCTTTCAAAGCCTATTTAACCAGACAGGGCAGCTGCATTTGCATCCTGCCCACCTTCAGCAAAGAATTAAGTACCCAGTGGTAAAAGGACACTTCAAACATCATGAACAGAGAAATACAATTCTTACAAAGGAGAGGCAACTAAGAAAACTCACTACTCTGTGTCACCAACTGTATTTCAGTGATGAGACCTGAAACTCTGTCTCCTTCTGCAGTTTCAGCATTAATGCACCAAAACTGACAATGAAATGATCTTGATACTTTCTTTAGATCTTAAGTGTACTTTTATTTATAAATAAAAATTATTACACATACCATTAATGTGTATTAATTATATACAAAATTATACACAAAAAATTTAAGAGATGTGGTTCATTACACAGGAGTATAGTTAAACCTGACTGGGTTCCTTTGAGCTTCATAGAAGCCATGACAAAATCCTCTTGGAATAAAAATAAATAAATAAATAAATAAATGGCTGAGCATATTAGATTTCCTGGTGTTTTATCTAATTAATTCACCTCTTAACTCAAATTTTATAGCTTTTTAATTACCAGTTAATCGCATCCATACAATTAGAGGCTTTTACGCTCACACCTTTTCTCTAAAGTTTATCATTATTTCAGTGGAGTCTTTGGGTATGGGGTGTGTTATGGGGTTGTTGTTTGGCTTCTGTAAAAAAAAAAAAAAAAAAAAAAAAAAAGGGTCTGGCTTATTTACGTTCATGGGCATCATACTGGAAATAATCAAATAATCACAGTATTCCCTCCCTGCTTAAAGACAGATCAGACATTTCTGATGCTTTGTACCTGCTAAAAAGAACAGCATACAAATCTTTCAGGTTAGCTATTCACCAAATTTTGCTGTAATACAGAGGATTTTTAATAAAGCTTACACTGGTTTGAATTACAGAACATCATTGCTGGGTATTACATAAGGAATTGAAAAGCAAACACAACATTTTTCAGTTACTTCCAATATTTAAGCCAGAGATTTGAAATAGTATATTCAAAGTAATCAAAATTTAATCTTTGAAACAAACCAAAACAAGGAGCCACAAAGCTATTTGAATATCATCTATACCCTCTACCTCTAAACACTCAGATTCCAGAACTCTGGTCTATTGAATTGATGTCTCACCAATACAAATCACAAAACTATTTTGGTTATTTATGAACAAAGGGGGACTGCAAAGCCAGTACTTTTAGCAGCCTTCATGCATTTTTAAGCATCTCACTCTTGCAAGGAAATTGCATTTTGACACCAGAAGCATAATTCACAACGTTGTCCTCCAAATCAACTGCCACCTTGTTTGCTTTACAATGCTTCGACCAAAAGCTAAAAAACATAACTTCAAAATTGAAATTTAAATAGTATAGGGAGTTTCCTTGGTCATCCAAGAATGCTTTCCAACATGAATTCCCCAGTATTTACAGATCCATATTTCCTGCAAGTACACTTTACACCTCCCTTACAATACACAGCCATATCTGTCAAAGTCAAACACAGAATCACACTCCTTGAGATTTCCTAACAACACAACCATAAATCACAAATCCTGCAGACAAATTAAATTTATTAAGCAGTTTATGCTGCTCTCAAGGAGCTCCCTGTACAACCACCTCTGTCCTACCTGGCTGCAGGTAGAGAAGCAAAGCATATTAACTGCTATGGGTAGAGTACATTTATTGGGTAACCCAAACATCACACAAAGATCTCATGTGGATTGTCATTTAGAGGAAAAGTCAAGAGTATTAAACTTGGTTTTCCAAAAAAGAAAGAAAACAGAATCATCAATAAAGGGGAAAACAAGGTAATTGATTGATGCATTTAAGTGTCATTGAATTATGTCATTTGATGGCTGGATACCTTCTGAGGTGACACTGCACCGGCAGCACAGCTGTCTCCTGGCTACCCTGCACACCCTGCTCTCCAACCAACTGCAAGGTGCCACAGGAATCCTGAGCATCTGACATGTGACTGCCTGTATCAATCCAGACCTCATCCAGAAGTCTGGGATTTCACACTTGGGGAGGGGCAGCAGTGGGTGGTGCAAGGGGAGTATTCACATTTCAGGTTCTTTAATCTCCATGCAGGACAGTCATGAGGCACAGCTAAAGGGCTAGGCATTATTTATTCTAAACATCTCCTGGCAAGAGACACTCACAGCCTTTGAAGTGTAATTTTAAAAAGGCACAATTTAATATAACCAAGATTTCTTCTAGTGTCAAAAATTTAGAAGAAGGCATCATTTTTCACAGTCTGGGAGCTGGGAAACTTCACTGCAGGTGCATTTATCCTGGCAATATCTCTGATATCTTACAATTCACCTCCTGAAGAGCTAGAGCCATTCGATACACACAAGCATTTGCCAGTAAGATTTGACACCAAAATTAAAATGCAGTTGTGCAAGTGCAAACAAAATCTCAGAGTCAACAAAAGAGATGGGGCAGATGTTACCTCAAGAGCTATACAAAAAGACAAGGATAGCTTAAATAGGGAGAGNAAAAAAAAAAAAAATCACTTTAACTATATTCCTACTTTACCTTCAGAGGCATTTTGACAGGCTTATGTAAAACTATCAAATTTTCCTAGGAAACCATTTCAGCAGATTACAGCAATATGCTCCATCTGATCTTACCATCTTTTCTGGACATTTA
Source organism: Regulus satrapa (assembly GCA_013396955.1). NCBI lineage: Eukaryota > Metazoa > Chordata > Aves > Passeriformes > Regulidae > Regulus > Regulus satrapa. The sequence continues at coordinate 772,124 of VWZN01009801.1, read as the reverse complement.
TATCAATCTCCAGAGAGCCGTGAGGTGGCAGCAAGACAGATGCAAACATTTCATATATTTTCATAAATTTATTGTAGACAAAGATTAATCCAATCATATACAGTCCAAGTTTGACACTGTGGAGGCTGCATCAGTGGCTGTAATTTTAGCACAGCATTTCCATTTAAGTAAAACCTTCCCAAAACCATAGGTATCCCTGCCCACGACAGGGCTTGGGAAGAAGATGTTCTCTGACCATCACCTTCCAACCCAGATATCTCTGGAATTCTTCAGCTGTCTCACATTTCAAACCAAATCATTCAGATGTCTTACATATTCTCTCCCAGTTCTCTTCCCCCTGCTCAGACCTCTGAGCCCCTGACATCTGCCACAATTCTGGAGCCACTGCCAGCCCCAGACACGGTGAGGCTGAAATGCAGGAGCTTGGAGAGGCTCAGTTTCTTCAGGAAGAAGGGTAAAGTTAGCCGGGTTGTGCTGGATTACATTTCCTTGCTACAGTGACAAACCTCAGCCAGGCAGTTTCAGAGGCTGATACAGCAACACCAATAACTTCAATCGGACTTCATATCCTCAGGGACTGCCCAAAAGAGGCACAGTGTGAGGAGGAGGGATAAACTCCTGAGCAGGGTGGTGCGTGCATAGTCAGGGTGCATGCACACTGTGCATCATGTGGTAGTATGGGTTATAAAACCTGATCCTCTCAGATAACACCACTGATAACCCCAGAAGGGCTTCATGAAATTATGCAGGGCAGAGCTCTTAATTAATACTAAGGGCACAAGTGCCACAAAATTGATGCTTGAATTATGCACACTAAAAATCACTGAATGCCACCTGTGCCTCAGTCATAAAAATCCTGGAAAAGGAGAACAATTATTTTGTGTGCATACAGGATGATTCACCCAGGCTTAGATTCCTCAAATAGAAATATCTTCACTCTGAAACTCCCGTGTATGAGATTTACCATCAGGCCCCTCCACATTTAAAACACTCCACAAGTCCCTTTGCAGCAGTTGTCTCACTAGAATTATACAGAATTTTGTAATATATCTGCTGAAGAGGAATAACATTTGTGTCCATACTCTGCAATATTTCATTTGTCATAAAAATCAATAGAAATTTCCAGAAAAGGCATTTTGTGCTGTGAATGTGTTAATACAACATTCGCCAGGCCAAATTAATTCTCCAAGCAACAACTGGCTTCCTGGAATTTTGATTTAAAACAGGAGCCCAGTCTAGTTCTCTCCTCCCCCAGAATTTGCCACGAGGGATCCTCCACCCTTGGTGATGAGCAGTAGACAGCAAAGAAGGTATGGCAGCTCCACTTCAGATTTGCCATCTCTCATTGAGTCAGTCCCTCTCAGCTCCTGAGGAGGAGACACAAAGTTTGTTTCCCAAGATTCCCTCCCCACACTGTATCTCCCAGTTCCTAGTGGGAGTTTCACACATTTGGGCTGTTATATCCACTACCCCATTCAATTCCCATGCTGAGAAATTCAATTCTCCATCCTGGACAAAACCTCAGCTGCCCATCAGGGGTTTCCAGGAGTCCCATCGCTTGATGAGATCTAAGAGCACAAAAAGGATCTTTGATTTGGTGAATGCAAACAATTAGGAGAATGGGTTTATCACAAACCAAATGGCCTCAGATCTTCAGGAGAAATATATTGGCTCCAGAGTGGGATTCGGCAAGTAAAAACCTTAACTCAGCAGACCGGCAGATTTCCAAGAGGGACAGCAACACTATGTCAGACCTGGAAACAAATCTCTTTCAAAAGGCTCAAAGGATGCAGCAACAAGTTCATGATTGCTTGCAGGGCTCTGCTAAGACTTTTTCAATAAAAACCACAATAAAGAGCACAGGTGACCCCTGAACCAACACCTATAAAAGCCTTTTAGATCTCCTTTCCAATCCTTCTGCCCCTTTCATGGGGCCACATGCTGTGTGCCTGTCTCAGCCCCCAGAGGGTGCCCACTCCTAGCTGGGGCTCTGGCTTGCCATCAAGCTGTGCCCAGGCTGCCCCAGGAGCAGCTGGCAGCTCCCTGCTGCCCAGAACAGCTCAGCAGTCAGGTTTCCTGGGGCCCAAAAGCACAAAGAGACTGGGCAGCTCTCCCATAGCCAGCCCAGTGCTGTTCTGGGTGCAGCCACCATCAGGTTTAGGAGCAGAAGCTGGCAGGGACCCCAGAAATCCCTTTCAGCTCCAGCACAGCTCAAGAGAAAATAGATCCACAAAAGCACAAACACCCCCTAGCAGCAACATTTGACACAAATCACCCCTGCTCTACTTTCCATCTCCAAGTGGAGCTGGCCTTCTCTCGGCATTCTCCTTCCTACAGACCAGAATCCGTGAGCACTGCCTCAGAGGGGAAATTACTTGAAGTATAGACAGACCTAGACTAAGGAGCAGAGAGCACCCTCTGCCAGGGGACAGTGCAAATCTGTAGATGTACCCAGAGCAGGTTCCTTGTGTGACCAGAGAGAATAAACTCCTCCATGGAGTCTGTCCTCAGCCACAAGAGCAGGGATGCCAGGGACACCAGATTCTGCCAGCCAGGACAGCAAGGGAGAAGGAAGAGTCCCAAAAGCAGAGCTCAAGGAAAAAAACAGCTTGTTCCACTCCTCCAAAAGATACAAACCTTTGTGTAATTCTGTCCTGGTGCCTTCCTGTTGACCATGGTTTACTGAAAAAGCACAAGAATTTTGATCTAATGCTACATCATTGTTAGTAAAAGTGAAGAGCTTTGGTTTAGTGTTGAAAAGCTTTTAGAGACTAAATATACAATTAATCTAAACAATATCTGCTCCATCAGACACAGTTCTGGACAGGTTAATGCCAGCCTGTCACACTTTGCAATGAGCAGCATCCTTATCTTGCCCATATAACTTGACTATTGTACATAAAAAGCAGTGAGGAAAAACCCTGGAAGACAGAAAAACGTTAAAATAAAATGGCATTAAAATGCATTCTGGTCAGAAATGCAGGTGCCAAAAGCATGGCACACTACTCCACAGCAAAGCTGTACAAGAGAATGGATTCTTTTGGTTCAATGAAGGAACAGCAAAACCCAGCATTGACTAACAGCAGAAGGTTACATTATCTTTTTTCAAACCAAGGCAGAGCCAGCCCCACTGCACACTCCCAGCTGTGTGTGTGTGATAGAGAAGGAACTCGTGTAGGAACACAAGCATCTCACATCCAATTTACTGCAGCTGTGGAAACACGAGGACAAAGTGTACCCATACTTGTCAGGGCTCCTGAAGAGACCTAAGGATTAGAAAAACATTTTTCTTTAAAATGCCTTTGTTTAAAGAAAATTATTCTGTCAGACGGGGAGGGGGGGAAGCAAATTTAATAATAAAGTTCAGATGTCAAAGCTAATCCATTATTCTAGACTTCAAATTGACATTTTGGAAATGACTAACATCAAACAGATATTATTTAATATCAACATAAACTTGGAGGTTTTCTCTTCTATAACTTAGCAAGTGTACAACAGAAAAGCTATTTCAGATAGAACCCATCCTGCATCCTTCCTAAGATATGATAAATAAAATATATTTAATACTCTAAAAATAAAATACTCCAAAAAATCTCTACTCTCTTTTCCATCACAGTTTGCCTGCAGTGTTATTAAAAAAATAATATATCACAAAACAAAACCTAAGTGGAGCTTATGTGTTCAATCAGCACTCCCACCTCACAGGAACAAGTTCTATTTTCAAGAACGTTAATTACTTTTCTTAGCAGTCCTTCTCTTCTGCATTCACAGCTCCCATTTTAAGCCATAGTATAAACTTCTGCCAGGGTAACCCCTATTTGAGACAGATTAACACAATAAAAGTATTTTTAATTGATTGGTTTATGATTTACGAAGGATCAGAGCATTGCTGACAGTCAATAAGTGCCTGCTATTTAAAAAGAAATCTAATTTTTTTTTTATGTTTCCAGTTAAAACTGTGACTAGTGCATGTTAATACATTGGTTTGGGACTCTTCTTTCTCAGTAAAATGCTCAGATTTTTTGGTGGAGGTGTTATTGCCTTGCATCTGACCTCCTGCCTAACACAGCAGCAACACAAGCTCAATATGGAATTCCCCCCTCCCAAAATGAGAGAGCTGAGACTGCTGTGACAGGATCCCAGGATTTGGGGGAGTAACCAGGTTTCAGTTCAGGTCTGTCCCTGCCTCCACGGTGCTCTGTGCTGACAAATAGAGGAATAAAAAGAATAAAAGCCATTATGTAAGACTCTAATCTTTTTTTTCCCCATTGAAATATCCGAATTGTTCTCTCTCTTCACTCCAGTTTCACACAAATCCAGTTCAATCAGGACTTTCAGGACATAGAACAATTAAATCTCCCCCCACAGTGGAGACTGGGTGGCCAGAATGGGGTGAGATCAACCCTGCCTACATTGTCCAGTGAACGCCATGTGCCTCTTGAGGAGCCAGGACTGTTATTTTCAATTCTACCAAGGAGTACCTAGAAAGAAGCCATGCCCCTTTTTCACTTGATAAGCTCATGTGTTGAGACTGACACTGCAGTGATCAATTAATTAGGAAGATCTTATCCCTCCCTGGCTTTGCATACTGGATATTTACTAATTACTTCTTTTAATTCTCATAACAGATTGAACTGGGAACAATGAATCGTTAATCCATACCTTTTAAAGTCCCCCATAAAAACTACAATGCAATCCATAGGGACTCTTTACATGCTAAGAGAAGAGTTTGCCATCTAAATGCACTAAAGATGAGAAAAGAGGGTATTGATGCTTATTTTACAAGTGTCAAGCTATTTTTCTATATTTTAGAACAAAGAAAAAATTGGTAGATCTGAAGACTGAGCCAACCTGGTCTATTTAAAAGGAAGAACTTCCTTTCTGTATCAAACTCATGTGCAGAAAGAACTTTGTCATCACCACATACTTACTAATGGAGGTTTTTGCAAAATCAGCCTATTAGCTCCAGAAAGCTACCCAGGTGAAACATCCTCCCCATCACGGCAAGCAACTGAAAGGGTAACTAAGCAGAATTATAAGCCATCGGCAAAGCTCTCTTTTTCCCACAGTGCCGTGTCAGAGACGCTGAACTCATTTTGTTTAGCTCCCTTTTGCACCATCCCACGGGCAGCAGCAGGCAGTGAGTGGATTTATGGTTCACAGTAAGGAAAGGCTGTGCTATGCTCCTCATCATTACACCTCATTGCATCCTGGCTTTTGCTTTTATTGGCAGACTTGGGTACCTTTGTCCATTTTCTGGTCAAAATAATTTCCAGCTGAAGACAGCAAAAGGCTACAGCTTTAATTTTTATTTTTTTTTAAATAACAGATATTAGATACTGATGGACACTTCTAACTCCATCATTCAGTAGATTAGCAAGGGTTTTATTCTCATTCCCACATGCATTCTTGGTAATGTGTTCCATGTACAGTTCTACAAACTGTCTAATATTTCTGAATTGAGTAAAATAAGCCTCTTGTGGCTAGTGATATTTGTTATTCTAAGTACTTTAGGTTAGGCTAATTTCATTTAGATTACTATCCACTGCTTGACACCCTTAATATTCTTCCTTGATAAGCCAACACTTTGTGTATCAGCCAAGGAGTTCCTCCCATCAGTGCTTGGCCAGGAGCCCCCTGCTCTACAGAAATCAACTCCTTTAACTCTTCTGCTGCATGCTCTACAGTCCTTGTGGTAATAAACATTTGTCACTAAAGAGGTGACTGGGGAAATCACACCTTATTAGCAAAGCAAGCTCCTTGCCCTGCGCTCAAAAAAGCATCAGGTCTAATTATGAATTTTACAGGAACTGTGTGATACAGTAATTGGGATGAATTAGAAGTGCCTCCAGCAAGCTCCATTTAAAGAAAATTACAATAGTCAAAAGCAATATTCATTATATTTAGCCATTAGTAAATATTTTCAACTAATACAGTAATGGGGAAAAAACCCACCCAATTCCTAGAAGACACATTTGTTTCCTTTAATTATTGAAAATCAAAATATATTTGGTAGAAAGCAATTATTTGCTTGCACTGGTAAACACTACAGCTATGAAGGTTTAGTATTTTTCCCAGATAATGAAACACTGCTTCAGGAACCAAACTCACTGTTCATTACTTTCCCCCACTCCCATTTACTCCATAGATTAACAAGCCATTACTCTAGAAATAAAATATTATTCTAGCAGAATAGTTACACTCTTAACACTGACAGCAATGATGCACAGGCATTTGTAGAGCTGCACACTTTCAAAGGCATTTATTGCTAATAACTGCTTGAAATTTGCTGCTCCTGCATCAACAACCAAGGACAGAAAGCACCAGCTGCAAACAGGCTGCAGAGTGTTCATTACAGTGATTTAGCCCTTACTGTTTTCATTCAAGAAAAGAAGAAAGCCCAGAGTGAAATTAATTCCCACAAGCTTTTTTGATTTGGATTTTTTTTAATTGTCACGTCCAGTCTGTATATCAGATGCAAGATAAAGTAGCTATGGCATCTTGTGATAACATCACATAAAACAATCAGAGTCATCACAAACCCGAGCATTTCTTGATCTGATATGATTTGCACATTATGTCCTTGCAAGTGTAAATTACCTTCGTTACCCCCTTGTATTTTACTTTGCAACTCTTCATCACTGGAAGGTCATCACATTATTATCACCCACCACCCAGAGAATGCCAGCTTGCTGATAACCCAATGAAGCCTTCTGTGTCTCTGTCCCAGGACTGGGGGGTAGAGGAGGGGCTAGAAGAGGAATTGTGCCCATTGAAAACATCATTCAATGGCAACCTGTCTCCTACACTGCAGCATCTCAAACCTGTAGCCCAGGTGTTCACTGCACCACACCTGCAGCCCTAGAGACCATCACAGTTTTTGTCAGGTGCTAAAATCCTTTCATTCCATCATGCAAATTTTAATCAAGTATGCTGCTGGAACATCAAGCTGCTGGCTAAAAACAATCCAAGGCAGATTTCCCAGGCGGGATTTTCAAGGACTCCAAGGAGTCAGGCACACACCTTCAAACAGGATTGGGTTTTATTAGAAAAACACTGGCCTCCTTCCCAGCTCCAAAGCCATGCCTGCACTCCAAAGTTCCCCAGGGATGGTTTCTATGCTGCCATCCCTTTCTAAGTGGAGTGCTTGCAGGCTGAGCTGGAACCTGGAACCCAACTTTATTCCTGAGGTTTAGCTTATCTCTGTTGTGAAGGAAATGATGGAGTCTGAGAGTGCTAAATGTGCTAGGAAAACATGCACCCAAATAATTATAAAATGTCATTAATACAGATTAAATGTTAATAAAATTACTTGCAGAGGGTTCAGTCAATTGCTGGTATCTTTCATGTTAATTAATACTTGGCACTGTATAAATACTGAGAATATGCTTCAATACACTTGTACAAGACAGCTTCCAGAGTAATTTTAGGTACCTGCTAATGAGAAATAATGGTTGTCTGAGAAAAGCACTGGACTGAGCTGAAATACAAAGCTTTGTTCCAGAATTCAAGAGGTGGCAATAATTCCCAAGAGTACTTTTCACTCCAACAGTTTTGATTCCGACCCATACTTCATGCAGATTTTCAAGCTTCTCAAGATGCAAAAGCTCTGCTATACACAGGCTTCTGGTTTTTTAGGAAAACATCCTGTCTTGGGATTAGCCCCAGACTATCAGTGCTGTGTGTATGAAAATATCAATCTCTGGTGCACCTTTTCCACGCACCAGGAAGACAGGCTTCATTCACTTTTCAAGATCTAAATACAAATTCTGTACCTTCTCTCCAGACTAAATGCTGAAATTACTTTGTCTGACATCCTCATGTCTGAATGACCATCTCAGCAGCCCTCATTTCAGCACAAATCCTTTCCAGGAGGTACAACTGGGACCTATTTAGCTTCAGTCTGGCTATGTGGAATAATTCATTTGGACAGTCAATAATGCCACTCTAAAATGCCAGCCAAACACTCCCAGAGACAGGAGAAAAACCCCACTAAAACACTGGCTTCTTGGCTCCTGTGCTCCTCAGGTGGTGGTTTAAACAGCAATCAGGCAGCCTGTAGAGGCTGACCTGCCAGGTGGGAAGAGCTGTCCCTGATGACCCTGTGTCTTCAGAGCTGCAGATCTCCCTGTGTCTGGGGAACACTGCCTGCTGCTGTACGTGGAAATCATCCCCTGACGTTTAGTATTTCACCTGGTCTGCTCCCACTTACACTGGGGATCACCTGCTCGCTTCACCAAGCTGAAACAAGCTGCCCAAGTCACACAATGAATGGCAGAGGGGCAACACCACTCCTTCCCTTTAAAGGGATAAGGTATTTGCTGTAGCAATAAGATTCCTGAAAGAAACTTGATGCTAAGACACATCTTTATTTTCTCACTAAAAATGTACCTGTAAACCTTAGGTCGGGTTGGCCTTAGGGGCCATTCAAGATGCTCCAGTTTTATTTCTGCAAATGCTAAAGCAATCCTTCATGCTGTAAGAAAACATCCCTTGATAAAGTACAAAAAAAATATCACAGTTTTTCCATATCCTCCCTAGACCATCAGGATTTTTTCTGATCCTGCTGAGCTGAAATGATGACAGTACTAGACAGGTTATCATCACACTGTCAGAGATTCCTCAAGCTGCCAGCTGCTGCTCCTTCAGCCTATTTTTCAAAAATCCCAGCTCACCCTGCTGCCTGCCAAAGCCTCTCATTGCTGGAGCAGCCACTGCCAACTGGCAGCAGTCCTGCAGGGAGGAGAAAGGCTTCCTTAATATCTGCTGCACCCCTCCCCAAGAGGAAGTGTAATTCAGTGACAGATCCCTGGAAGCCAGGAATGACAGGCAGGTTGCTTGCATTCCTCTTGAGAATACCATTTGTTAATATATGCCTTAAACTTCTAAAAGCCCACAGGTCAGAAAAGCTTAACAGCAGCTCTCTCCAAGTAGAAGGACACCTTAAGGTTAACTGCTTCCTTAATGTGCAACAGTAAAATAGATTTACATAGATAAAGTCCTTTGATTTTAAGTAGCACTTCCTTCTAGGATAGCTCCATCACAAAGGAGACATGACCTTGTTCAAGCACTCTGAGCCAACATAGTTGTTTTCCAGCATAGGAAACTCTACAAGTTTCGTAGATTCAGCTCACTGAAGGACCTTTCTCTCTGCAGCAGGGAGGAATATCAAACATTTTGTTACTGGGTTTTGCTCAAGAATGAATAGGTTTGGTGAGCAAGCACAGAAAACCTGGCTGGGATTAGATTGCACTGGTGCAGCCCACAAAGAAAGGAATAGAAGCAAAAATACCACAAACTTGCAGCAAGCAGGACAGCCCATTTTAAGCAAAAATCTGTGTGACAGAAACACGTGCAAGGGCGTGGTTTACTCAGGAACACCAATACTCAGCAGGCAAAGCAATACATGATGTAAATGTTTGCAGTCTGGCAGAATGCACTGGATGTTGTGGAATAAATGTCAGGCTAAAATAAGAACTCCCCAACCAATTTAAATATTCTCAGCAACAAAAGCATAGTTTTAAGGATAGGTTAAGGAAAATAGCACACAATAGCCCTGTTTGCAAAGCCTGAAGGGTCACCAAAGGCTTTAACAGGTATGTACACAGTACAGAGGGTTGGCAGCCACGTCTTTCTAAGGACAGCAGGAGACACATCCCAGGCACCTTGTGGGAAGCAGCAGCCCCCAGAGTGTGGGCAGGGTGTAAACCTGAGGAAAACTGCTTGGGGATGTCCTGTGGAGGGCTAAGAGTTGGGCACTATGTTCCCTGTGGGTCCCCTCCAACTCAGAACATTCTGCGATTCTGTGCTTTCCCAAGAGGGAAAAGCTCACACCCCCTGAAGCTTGCTGCTTCTCCCAGCTTCACCTGTCAGTCCAGTGAGAGATAGCACCTCTCCCCACAAGCCTGACGTGAACCCAAGCCAGCTGTCACTCTGCCCTGTGGGTCCCACACCGACCCCACCCTGTTGCCACCCCTGCAGCTCTGGCTTTGTGCTGGTGCCCACGCTCCGTGTGTGACACTGGGACACTCACAAAGCACCCTCAACAGGCTTTAAAACAAACTATTAATTATTATACTCATTAACAGCCCACTTCAAGATTTATCTTCTTCCCATTAAACAGATTGGATGTTATCTTCCAGTTATTCATTCCGCAGAAGCAAATCCATCAGTGAACCAATACAGCTGTTTTGCACACTAACTCCNCCCCCCCCCCTCCCCCCCGGTTTTCATACAGGGGGGGACTGCTCAGCCATGCCCAGGCACTGGCATGGAAAGCAGACCCACAGCATCACAGAGTGCTTCATGAGATCAGACCCTGCACCTCACCAGCCAGCTGAAAATAAAAGTGACCTACAGCCAAAAGGTCAAAAAGCAGCGACCTCTGAAGTTTTCCCACACTCTGAGCCAGAGGAGAATGCATCTTAGAAAAACCTGATCCCCACAGCACGTGAACGTTCCACCCTATCCTCAAAATGGTTCAAATATTATTTTCCAGTTGAGTATGAAGACGAGCTGATCAAATTAGTGGGGGGGAGTAGACTAGACATCCAAATTTCCAGGTTTCTCCTCAATTTTCCATACAATTAATAATTCATTTTTAATAAACAGAAGACATTTTGTTTATGCTTTGGATGAAAGACTGCAATATTCAAGTGCCTCAGAGCAGTAAAAAAAAAATAAAATAAAGCAAAAGTAACATTATCCAACATAGTGAGACAAAACTCAGAGAGGGTAAAGTAAAGGAAAGGAAAACAGCAGACATAAGTGAACATGCCCATTCGGGTTATACAGGAGAGCAGAAATAAAAGCAAAGTTCTTTCCAAAAATACATGTCCCTAGCCTAAACTCTTAATGAACCTGCCTCCCTTTTTTCAAGCCAACTCCTTTCTCTGCTTCTAGAAGAGGAAGAAAACACCAGCTGGCAGTTCTGAACAATTTTCCTGTTTGTTTCTATTATTTTAAAGGATGCATTCCAGTAACTCTGCATTATTTCTGGGTGCACTATTTCCTTCTCTTGAAAAGTGCATGAGCAGGAGNAAAAAAAAAAAAAAAAAAATTAAAAGCCACATTTATCATCCTCTAAAGACTCAGAGCAATGAGATCTTGGTATCTCACTCCCTTAAGTTTTTCAGTGGAATCAGGGTGGGGAGAGCCAGTGGCCTCCCACGCCTGTCAATGCTCCTCCTGAGCTGATGCATACTAGTGTGATACCCAAGGGAATCTACTCCTCAACAGAAAGATAATTGTATTTCCATTAGGATAAATTTCCTAAAATTAGACTAAAGAATGTGTCTAATTTTAATTTGCTATGCATAGATAATTGACTTTATACTGAAATTGCTGTAATTTAATGTTCATCATGTTCAGATCTGGTGAGCCACCTGAGGAGTAGGAATTACTCCTCTCAAGTTTGATTTAGTTATGGTATCTTTTCTCCTTACTACAAAGGAAAGAGAAAAATCTTGGGCCCATGCACAGGACACACAGTGAGTCTCTTTTATGTGTGAGATACCAGGAAGTCCCACACTTGTACATCACACTTCCAGTGCTATCTGCAGAGATTTTACACTACTGCTGCAATTGATACATTAAACAGGGATTCAGTGATGCAGCTTTTGTTTTGCCTCCAAATTAATCCATTCCCTGTAGCTCATCACCTTGATCTGATTGCACATCAACACCAAGTCCTCAAAAGTCTGCACAGCACCAATGTGTGCTCCAGCACAGTCCAACATCCCACAGCTCCTCCTGCTGCTCCAGGAAGGATCAGATGTGTTTTAGTACTTCAGTTCCCATTGTATCAGCAAGGCTTCACTCTCCTTCCTTGAAAGCATCCATCCCCAAATACCCTGCTTGCCTCACACCTTCCCAGATTGCAGTCCTGAGAGGGAACATGGGCACACTGAGGGATTATCCAAAGCAACAAGAGACAGAAGTTGCTCTAGATCACACGTGACACACAGGAGATGATCTTCCTTTTAGAGCACAGCAGGTCAAGACAAAATATTAACTTTCTTTTTAAAGTTACATTTTAATTCTTGGGTGCTGCCTGAGAGCCATCCATAGTTATATCCTACTAAGAGTCCTCTAAACTACCAAGCTGACCTAGTTTTGTTTTCTGTTTTGGGACATGTATCACTGGGGTGCCTATTAAAATACCTCTTCTGCTTTGAGACCAAAAGAAAAGGGAGGAGGCAGAGGTCAGAACATCTGAGAGATATCACTAAAAATCCTCAAGTTACTGCATAGCAATTTGGAGCAGCAATATTTATAAAGGCCTAGGGAGTACCAGGTTATACATACTGCAGAAAACATACAGAGTCTTAGGAATAGCAGTATAGCTCAGTGCAAATTGAGAGCCACTTGTTAATACTTCCTGCTGGAGGGCATATGTCATCACCACATGGCAACTCATAGAACTGTGAAATAGGATTGTTATCCACTCCTGGCCCCATTCTGAAATAATGATAATGAAAACAATTTATTCCTCTGTCCTCTCAGGACCAGAAAAACTTGGAGAAGAACAAGAATATTAAAACAAAAAATACCAGGGGAGAAAAGTGATTTTTTTTCAAACTCCAAAACAGTCTACAAGCTCAAACACTTCACTTGCAAGTGCATTTTCAGTTGAGCAATAATTAGATCCCCAGTCAGATGAAGCAGTAGTTAGAGCAGCACTCAATTACAGCAATGCAGCAGAGTGCAAACCAGTGCCTGAAGAGCCCAGACTGAGCACTGGGGTCAGAGCTGAGCAGAGGAGCCCTCAGAATACACTGGCACTGAGCAAGCTTCCCTAGGCTTACAAAGCTGAGGAGCTTTCTACAGGCTCTTCCTTGCTTTCCAACAAACCTCTAGACAGACACAGCAGACTCCTGGAATTGGGCAAGTAAAACATGCTAGAGTGTAAATCTGTATTTCACTGTCCACAGAAGGCAGATCCCAACCCCAGTGAACACCATTGCAGCACCTGCAGGGCACACAGGAGCACTGAGGCACAGTGCTAGCCCCAGAAATCAGCAAGCTCCTCGTGGGAGAACTTACCTGGTTGTGTAGGAGAAAGGTTTGCAGGTTTGTCTCCTCATTGTCTCCTACTCAACAAATTCAGTTTGCACTGCAGCCTTCCAGGGTAAAGCCTTTCTTCAGAACAAGCAAATGGAAAACATCTCATCTCACAAGACTCAGCATCTTGGTTGCATGGGGTTTTTCTGATTATAGCTCTGTGTAATCTTCTGCCATAACAGGAACTTTGGTCATAGCTGGGACCCTTCAGTACTATGCAGCCCAACCACATTTCTCACCAGCCCCTCCCATGCAGGCTCCTCTCACCAGCTGACCCTTTAATTCCAGCCCCAAAGCTTCATCCCACTGATGAGCCAGGCCTGGGAGCCTCCTGTCCTGGGCCACCCATAGCTCATACCTGGGCTGCTCAAACATGAATAGTTCAGCAAAGCTGCTCTTCCAGCAGCAGCTGAAGCTGTAAAGCCTCGTAGGACAGCTATTTTAAAAGTGAGGAAGAGGACGGTACAGGTGATGGCTCTCTAAGATATTAATAAATAATCAGGGAGGCTTTTCTGAAGCAGGGAGCATGTCTTGTCCTTGCAATGCTGACACTGGCAGCCAGGTCTCCCTGCTACCCCACTGTGCTGCACACACCCTGTCACAATTTCTCAGGGAGCACCCACACACTCAGGTCTGAGCTGCAACAAATCTGTCTTATTTCTTTCCCTGACTACTTATTTATTTCCCTGGTTAAGACATCCTTGTGGCCCCTACTAGTTGGACTGTTCAGAGATTTGGGGTTTGCTGGTCCCACCCCCCGCTGCAAATACTGCCTGGGATTATTGTTACCTGCAGAAGATGTTATTGTTTTCAGCTGGGGGAATGCTCACATGCAGAGTGCCTGAGTTTCCTTCCCTTCAGTGCTTTTAAGTTGCCATTCCCAGTTTATTTATTCAGGTTTTTCTGTGCTGAGTTAAACACTGCAGCAGCTGATTCACAGCCCAGATCTCCTATCTTTATGTTTAAAACACCTTCTTGAGATGCTGAGATCCCCTTCACCCAATCTAGCAGGGAGGACTGACTGGAATCTGAATGATGTCCTACCCTCCAAATCAGTGCTTCGAGTGACAAAGGTGAGACTGAATGTAAAAGAGTGGAAAAGATTTGAGGGAAAAACTGAGAAAGGTCTCATTTATGTCATAACCTAGAAAAGAAGAAAAAAATTCCTAAGCTTCAAACGGCTTTAGAGATCTGGAAAATTCCATGGATGGGGCAGCCACAGCTTCTCTGAGCAACCTGTGCCAGGGCCTCACCAACGCCACAGGGGAGAATTATTTTTTCCTAATATTTAATCCAAATCTACCCTGTGTCAGTTTAAAGGCATTCCCACTTGGCCTATCACTACGTGCTCTTGCCAAAAGCTCCTCTCCAGGACTTTTGTACCCCTGTAGGCACTGGAAGATGCTACAAGGTCAGCCCAGAGCCTTCTTTTCTCTAGGCTGAACCCCCCAGCTCTCTCAGCCTGTCCTGAAAAAGGAGGTGCTCCAGCCCTGGCATCAACCCAGTGTCTTCCTCTGGACTCATTTCAACAGATGCCTTTCTTGCTTATTTTAGATTTTTTTCATGCTACCAGATGAAATGAAATAACCATTAAAAAATCAGTTAAAATAATTTAGATAAGCAACTTACAATTTTTTAAATTAAATTTAAGGTTCTCATTCCTTTTTTTAACATTGTAGTATGGAATTTACTATACAAGATATAATCAAAAGAAAAGTTGTTATATATAATAATATAAATATTTTTCTTATATAGAAAAAGATTATCAGTATGTTTATTTCTAATATTTTAAAATGTGTTTTTATTGAAATCAACACTTGTTTATTAATTTAATTCATCACCTTTTTTTTTAATTATTATTACCAGTGCTAACCAGAGTCCTCAGCTTCTGTAGGAAAAAATGTGATTACGTGCACTAAAGTCACCAAGTATTTTCATCTGGAATATAAATGGAAGTAATCTTTCCAAACAGAATATATTAACATATGTCAGAGAATCCATTGGTTATTCTGAGACTTCTTGCTTTCAGTCTTTAATCATAATGCTATCATTTTGAAGTCAGTTTTACAAATGACAAAAGGACCAATAGGTCTCCTGAGAATGTGGGATTTTTCCCAATCCCAACAAGGTCTCACAACTCTGTTATGTTCTATAATTAATTTTTAAGCAGAAGTGTTGTCCCATTCCCTAAAATTATAAACAAAGCTGATTCTTTGGAATTCTATTAAGCTCCTCACAAATGAAGTAATCCTCATCTGAGAAGTACAAATATGCAGATGGCCTATTATGGCTTATTCTTTCAAGCAGAAGAAAATTAGAAGCAACTAGAAACTAACAAATATCCCCAGGCAAGGTTTGCAAGACCCTGAAGAAGATGGAGAAGCACATCTGTTGCTCTTCATCTCTTGCAGTATAGAGAACAAAACCAATACAAAGCACCTGAAAAAGGTCAGGAGAGGAGAGAGGAAACTGAGGAAGTTGTCAGTTGCTCAGGAGCTGTATTGTCACCATGTCTTAGAGACCAAATCTCTCTGATCTATCTTCAGTCTATAAAGCTCATGCTCCTGGCTTTAGAACACGCACCGCTAAGGATTTCAGGGCTACAAGTGCTTTCTGTCAGTCCCTTGTCCCAGAAGCAGCACGCTGTCTCCTTGAGGGTACATCCAGAGCCTCTGTCCAGCAGGAGCCTGGAGTGCTGGGGAGAGGATCCCTGGGCAGGAGCAGCTGCTTGGGGCTGTGCAGTGAACTGATGGGGGCCTTGACCCCTCTGCTCTGGGCTGCCATCTCACAGAGTGGCACACTTCACTCTCCATCACCTTTTCTGTGTCTGATCCATTCAGCACGCTGAGAAAAGGGGAGAGGAGGGCCTGGGCAGCATCCCACCTCCTGCTGCAGGGAGCAGAGCCCCTGGTAGGCAATGCTGCACACCAGCACCAGGAAGGCTTGGAGCAGGAATTTGCTGTTTTACCACAACCCTATGCTCAAAATGTAGTTGGACTTATTGTGGTGAGAGAGCTGTGAATAAACTGGTCTTAGTGATGGGGACTTAATTATTCTGGTATTGACAAAAATGAGAATTAAAGGAGGAATCAACCTGCCGACTTCCACAGGCAGTAAAAACCAATTTATCTTTCACTGTGTATTGAACTCGTGGCTATGATAAATTTAATAATGGTCTGTGGGTGTTTAGTGCTTTATGATAACATATCATTTGGCTTCAAGCAATGAAGGGCTTAGGCTATGAAGCTAACAAATGAGACTTAGACAACACTATGTTGCTAAGCTCAAATATTCCCAGAAAGAAGGTGGGAGAGAAGGGGAGACGACAAGGAAGAAGTGATATTTAAAGCAAATAGAGTAAATAATGCAATCAGGTTGATCCCAGAAACAGCAAAGCTAAAAGTGATAATAGAAGTTACTGGAGTAAAGCAACAACATATCAAATATAGACAGAAAGCAATTACAAAAGGTATAATAGAAAATTGAAAGGACAAGCTAACTGATGTAAAAAGCTTACAAAAGCTCTGTAAACATTCAGGGGGGAAAAGTTGCTAATAATAATCCATGAAGGCTCAGGGAATACTAATCAGCCTTGAGCTGTTCTTCATTTGTACAAGGACATATGGGCCCATTCCAGGTTTAACTAAATGACTGAATGACAGAGACTAAACTCATTGATGTTTAAATGAAAAAAAAAAAATTTAAAAATAAAAATAAACCACCAACAACAACATAAGAATTCTGGCATCAGTCAATATGCACCAGAAATAGATTTACTGGAGTTTTAGCAATTTGCTAAAGCCACCAATCTATCTGCAAGGAAAACATGACTTACCACACATAAAGTGAACCCACCACTGGATGTGACGTGGGCCAATGCTGTTGCGCAGAGCTCAGGAAATTTGCTGCCTTTGAGGCCTTTTCTACATCACTCATTGCACTGCATTTACCTTTGCAAGAAGCCAATTTAAATTACTTTCAGAGTGGACAAAGATAGAAATACAGATGCTTGCAAAGCGAGGAATACTGAATAGCAGGAAAATTAGACACCAGTCATCTCAGAGTTCAATTCCACAGTCAGCCTCAGCTTTCCTGGCCAAGTCAGTTACTCAGATTTCTGGCAGGATTTCTAAAGCCATCTCACCTTCATAAGTCTCACTCCTTAGGCAACATTTCCCCAGCACAGGGGTACTCATTATTTATTAGAATTGCTAATTCTACAATTGCACTTCCAGTGTCCGAGGAACAAAATTCACATGAAGACGAAGAGCAGCAGGAATCAAATTGCTGTCTCAGATGGGCAATGCTGGAGGCCCACAGATTTGCCTATTTATTTTCCCAGTATGGACATTTTCTGATACAAAGGAAAATACGTAAGGATAACACCGTAGCACTGAAATGCTATGTCAGAGGATGACTTGTTTGCTTAAATTTCAGCTCTTTCTCTCCTTAGTGGGCTAGAGAAGCTCCTAGTGTTCATATTCTCTGGTAAAAAGTAACCTGGTAGGAGATGGCGAGCCATGATCACTTTATCAGCATATGAAGAAGTAACACAGATTTGAGATTCTGAAATTCTGCCCTCATGAGAGGAGAAGCACTCAGCTCTCTACTTTAAGTATTTGTTTTCTTGCTTTTCAAGCATATTTGGTTTTTTTAATTGCTGTGTCTTTAACACTGGTGCTTATGCTAATCAAAAACACCTGTTCTTGGAGTGTGATAGATATCTAATAAAGAAATTTAGAAATTAAGCTGAACCATCTATGAAGAAATTGCAAAAATCAATATTAATGATCCATTTCAATCTTAAATAGAGCTTTGTGCATCACTGATGAACCAACCAAATATATGTAATATTCATTGTTACTTCGGATAGAAAAAATAAGTAGCATACAATGCTATCTTTATCTAGAGGGCCTTTCTCTCATTTCCCACAGAATTCAGCCATTTGCCCATATTTAGTTCACCAAGCTAATTAATCATTTTTTCACTACTGTGCCTGCAAAAAAAGAATAATAAACACTGATTCTTGAAAGATTTCCAGTAAGTCAACATATCGTGTTAGTCCCATCCTGCATTTATTCTTTGCATTAGCATAAATTAATGAAAGATGCAACAAGCAGCTTTAACTGACATTTTCAGTAATTTGGACAGGGCCAGTCCAACCAGTACTGAAGCCTTAAGAGCACGAACTCAAACCTTAGATATGCAGAGTAAAGCTGAGCCTTGCAGCCAGCAGAGCAGAGAAGGCAGTGCTGACCCCAGTGCTGCACTCAGCACTGCTGGCCAGAGAGGCTGGCCGTGCTCTAGAGCTCTGCTGTGCCCACGGCTGTGCTGAGGGACATGCCAGGTACAGCCCTTGCACCCCCCAGGGTCTGCATAAACCCTCTGGCATTGCCTACGGACACAGATCTGTCTGTCTGTCCTGCTTCATGCTCCTGGCTCTGGGCGTTGCAGAGACCATGCTCATTCTTCTGCTTAGGTCTGTGTAATTGATTATTGGGTTCTATAAATAATTGAAGATACTGATTCCTTGGCATTTAGTTCTGCTTTAGAAAATTGTCTCATGCTTTAGTTTTCCCTCTTTTCTCAAAAAATGCAACTTCTCTGCCAACTGAGGAACTTCAAGCTATAGTTTTTGTTAGGAATTAACACTTCAACAGCAGAATAAACCTCAAAACATGGGATTCATAGTCAGGCACAAGGGGGATGCAGAAGGCAAAGAAAAGACAATTTTGAGATGAGACACTGGGCAAATTCTAGATTCAGAAGCAAGCATTAAATTAGCAAGAATTATCACTTTTCTTTTTTTTTTTATTAACACCAGTTCCAATGTTTAAGGTCAATCATCAGTCAGTCTCACAGTTCAGAGATAAGAATATCTGGAACTCCTTTGAGGCACATGGATATGTGCATTTTTTCCTCATACATTCCCCAAAGTACAATAACTTTCTTAACATTCACCAGCTTAAAATAAAAATGTACTGAAAACATACAATTTAGTCTTAGAACACCTTATCTTTTCCCCATATATTTCATCACAGCAATAGGAAATTCAAAGTCATTAAGTAGAGCATGATAACTTCTTAGAGCATCATCTCAAGCTCTATACATAATGCTTTTTCAACATTCTACATTCTTGTTATGGTCCTAACAAAATTTCCCTCTGAGAGATTAGAATCATCACCAAATTAAGTTCTAATTATTTAGGCCCAAACTCTTGCAAAGTGCAACAAGAACAGCATAAACCTTCAGCATCCAAATTTCTAAGAATGGTATGGTTTGTAAGCTTAAACATTTAAATGTAAGGGGACTTTTATTTCGTGTACTGTAAAAGAGAAACATTGCCACTTACTGGGAGTACCAATATCTTTGCAATATTTGTAGGCATTTATGTGCATCTTCAAATGCTCTGTTAACCTTTATAGTATTTGTCAATAAAAAGCCCCATTAACATTTAAGCTGTGTATGTCCAACTACCTACTTCAAGCAGGAATCAAAAGAGAACCTGTAAGAAACAGTTATTACAGACTACATTACTGGGAGACACACTGGAGATTTCAAAAAACTGACATTCCTTATAGTTAAAAACCCAAAAGGTAAAAAAAGGTAAAAAAAACCCACAATCATTAATTGGGAAAAGGCTGACCATGGCCTGAGCAGGAGATGTGACCATCATGGGTGAATGGTAACACTAAGAACACTGAACAGCTTTGGAAAGAGTAGTGGAGCCAGCTGGAGCCACCTCAGGAATACTGGAGGTGTAAAGAGATGATCACACTGGACAGGAAACTAGAAGTGAAACACTGCTTTTGTAGGAACGTCAGAAATTACCTGATATTAACAACTAACTTTACCTGACATTGAGAATTTTTCTTCACTGGGCAAAAACTTAATCAAAGACAACATAAACACTGGACAAGAACTGAAATCAGACAGACTCTTCAGTCAAGCTGCTGAACTGGAAATGACAATGAGGCAATTCACCAGTCCAGCTATGTCCCCTAAAATTCGGTTTCATGCAACATTGATTTAGTAGAATCCCTGTGTGCTGCTTTGTAAGGTGGCTATTTCAAAATGTAAGGAAAAATCATTCCAGAATCTAGAGACTGAAATTGAAATCAAGAATTATCTATTACCACTCCTTTTACAAATCATTAATAAGGACAGCATGACCTGTTCCAATGAAAAAAAAAAAAAAGCAGCATTGTCTTCAAGTATGAGAGATGCACTCACAGTGACAGCAGAGGCATTCATTTAATCACTTTACAAGGAAATCTATAGAAAATTTACAACCAAAATAGAGTTAACATGACAAATGGTGCTCATGTAGCAAAACCAGAAAATGTCAAGTCTGCAAATTCAACAAAAATGTGTTTTAGTGGCTTTTCCTCCTTAGGCTCCAGCTTGACAGAGCACCACTTCATCCAATCATTCCTTTCAGCTCATGTC
Organism: Regulus satrapa; assembly: GCA_013396955.1. Taxonomy (NCBI): domain Eukaryota; kingdom Metazoa; phylum Chordata; class Aves; order Passeriformes; family Regulidae; genus Regulus; species Regulus satrapa. The sequence goes on along the minus strand of VWZN01009801.1, from coordinate 751,613 downwards.
CGTCTCATCTTCTGTTTCTTAGTTTGTCTCTTTGCATCCTCTGAGCCCCCAGTGTCAGAGCCTGTCTGTCCAAGAGCACGGACTCCTTGCAGTCGAGTTGTTAGCTGCAGCAGTAATGGAATAAGCTGGGAAAAAATAAAAGGGAAGCAGGTTGTGGTTTCAATGGTATGTAAAGTCTGCATGGTTCTTTAGCCATGTAGCCTCTAATAGAATCTATTGTGGCAATGGCACATCTACAAAAACATCAAAATATGGCTGCAAATTTTGGGGAGGAATCTAACCAAACTTCTGAGAATTTCTGATAATCGAAACCTGAAGTGATTGAGAGGAAGGCAAATTGCACAGCCAAATTTAATTTCTCTTCCTGGTAAAACAGAAATCCAGTCATATCAGAAAAGACTAGAAGAGCACAGCTTGATAACAGAGGGGGTTATATGGCAGGCATTTGTATTCCTCTTGAGAGCTTTTGAACTAGGGAGGGTATAAAGCTAAAGAGGCCAGACTTGGAAGACTTGCAAGACTTGTCCAGTCTGATTGTGCCTGAAGCCAATAAAATAATTATTTTCATTGCTATTATCACTGAGTCTGGTTATTTGAATTTTAATGATGCTGTATTGTTTTTTTCTGAGTGATCAAATGAGATGCCAAAATTCAGCCATGGCACAGGAACTCACCTTTACACTAAGCTTTTTCATAGGAAGGAAATTGTCCAAAACATGGCTACAATTGTGCGTTTTCTTATAATATATCACATTGTGACTGCACCTCTCCCTGGATAACAATCCAACCAAGCCTCACTTAGCACAGTGCAACATATCCATTGACAGACAATGACACTTGGGTAAGAGCAGAACCACCCCTGACCTTGTCGTGGTTGTAACCAGCCAGGAGCAGGAGCAGCGTCAGCGGTAACGCAATGTAAGACCCTTGGGCAATATCTTGTTCAGGCAGCTTTCTCTGGAACAGTGCAGATAGTGGATTTTATTATTTTTTAACAGTTGACTGTGAAATCCCTCAGCTCTAAGAAACATCAGCAATAGGATCATGAGGCAGATCCAGCCCTTTTCATCTGCCTTCCTTCCAAGGGCTGTTCTAGAATTTACTTTACTTTCCACTTCAAAGCCACCCTCTGGATCGTCACTCATGTATTACCCTTTCCTGAGGTGTGCTGCTTTGTAAAGCCAATTCACTGATGGTCAGTTTTCACTGACAATCAGCCTAGTGTGCTTTGATTTATCTGTCCCATGCTGCCCACACCTCTGTGACCCCATTTCAGCAGCCATGCCAGCACAGAACCTTTCAGGCACATCTACACCCTTCATTTCCTACTGCTGTTTCATGTCTCACTCCTGCTCCACTGGCAACCAAACACAAAGCAAATCTAAATTGTCACTCTAATGCCACTCATAAACCTCTTTATTTTTACACTAATAGAAAGAGGACAAAATACATGCAGGTTATAACACCAAATACTGCTCCCAAGGTGAACAATGGAACATGGAAAGATTTAGTACTTACAGTGGGACTGAAGACCAGTGTAATGTGTTTATGATATCCAATGGCAGTGAAAGAAACTTGAGGAAGGGTGTAGTCATACTGTGATTTAGACAATGTAGAATCCAGGAGCACTACATAATTCTGTGGGCAAAAAATATACTCAGGCTACAGCATCAGGAGCAGTCAGACAAAATCACATTTAAAGGCAAAGGTCAGTTAAATAGGCTTCAAATATTTCAGGACATTGGTTAGTCCAGCATGAATACAGCTCAGCAGGTACACCAAAAATCACACTTCAGTGTCCTTAGGGGAAAAAAAAAGTGATCTAAGCTAATTTTCCAGCAATATTCTTACCTCTCCATCTCGGAGTAGTGGTGGGAAATGAAAAAACAGGGATAGGCCTAAGTTGACTGTATGAATTGGATTGTCAAGATTTTCACTTTTGTAGAGCTTCACCTGTAATTGAAGGAAGAAGCACAAATCAGGTATTTCCAAGCCTGCACAACAATAGGTATTTCAGACATTCCCCATCTTCAGGGATAAAAGGATTTCAAAATTTGTCATGTGTTTATATACACAGAAAGTTGTCAAGTAAGAACACCTGGAAATATTCTAATCTGGGATGTGAAAAGTCTTTTTTCAAGTCTTTTTTCTGAAAAGACAGAGTCATTTTATAGAACTTGAAATAATTTAGGAACGGCTGCTGTCTGACATTTTCACATACCCGGTGTATGAAAAGCAGTCTGTGCTGCAAATCACAAAACTGCTCTCACTTGTGCCTGGATCCAATCTTAGCACATCTTTCAGAGACAAGAATGTGTGCAGTGGAAACCAGGGTGATGTCATGTACCCATCGACAGCTCATGTGCAGTACATGCAACACAAGACCCCACCTAATATGAAGAAGGCACAGGCTTGGATAACTTCCATTATAATCAAATTTTAACATCAATTCCTGTTTGCCTAGGTTGATCTGCAAGGGTTTAAATTTACCCAGAAAGATGGGACACAAGTTCAGGGGCTCTTCAGTAAGGTGACACATCTTCCCTTCACACCTGCTCTGAGTGTTGGATCCTTTGGATGTCTCCTAAAAAACCCAACAGCTTAGCAATAAGATCTTGGCAGGTAAGATGCATAACAAACTAGCGTGGAAGAAATCCAAGCACTGCATTTTTATTTGAAGGTAACATTTTATGGAGCTTTAAACCTAAGAAATGATACTGTAACTCCTACCGCCCTAGCACCTCTTGCAGACACTTCCAGCATTTGTACCCTAAGCTAAAAGGATCATAGGTGTTTAGCAAGCTTTTTCAGATCACAGTGCAGTGGTTTGAATTTTGAAAATTTCAGCCCCCCTGTTTGTCTCATACTGTCTATTATGATGTACTTTTAAACTCACATGTCCCATCGTATCTTCACGTTTTCATGTAGTGGTCAAAAATCTCAGGTGTTTCAGAAATTAATGGAGCTCTCTGATAGAAAGGACTCATTTTACCCTTGCTGTCTTGATTTCTCTACAAAGCACCCCTAATCACGAAGTATATCCCAAAATATACAGGCCAACCAGAGAAAGTATTAAACATATTCCCATGAAAAATGAAAACATTAAAGCAAAGCATCAGGAACACTGCAATCTTCATTCTATCTGGAATTCAAATTCACCTTCATTAAACTATTAGTTCTAATTTGAATTAAATGTGTGCTCTGGCTACTGAACCATTTCCAGTGACCCTGCAAAAAAAAATCACTGAGAAAGCAATAGCAAATACACTGGACGAAGATGAAAGACTTGAACTTACACATAATGTGGAGAGATATTCAGAAGCTGTAATTACATTTCCACTTAAATCAAACTGATTAATTTGCCGGAACGCTATAATATTAACATCATCAATGTCACTGTTCCCAACCTGCAATGGAAAACAGACTCAGGTTTTTACCAAAAGAGGAACAGTTAACAAAGGACAACTGTTAACACAACACAAACATTGCTGATCATTTGAAATAAAAAGAGAATTTTGTTCTATACTAGCCACATGGAAGCTTGAAAGCTTTCCCATGGCAAGTGCCTGTTCTCCAGAGTGCACAGCTTGCAATTAGACTTGGGCATTATCAGCATGAGGCTCATGACATTAAGCCAAACTAAAAATGGAGGTCTCAAAAGCACAAACTATTTTGGAAAAGGCTGAGGTACATCCACAGGACTGCCCAATGTCAGAACATTGGTTTCAGTATTTTGCACCTGTGCTGAGAGATGCACAGAGATGGTTACACAGTTGAATAATGTGGAATATTTAAGAATCCACCAGTTTTCAATGCAAAGTTATTACTACATTTTATAAAGATAAAAGTGCTAGTCTAAATTATAATTTCACCTACATCAAGACTGCACAATTTGAACCCAATAAAACATAATAATACCTCTCTGTCCATAACTAAATACAACTGTAGGACAATATGACAATTTATGAGATTCTCAAGCTACCACTTTGTTCCGCATCATAAAGAACTGTTGAAAGGTATTCCAGACACTTATTCTCTTGTTTCTGGATGCATAGTTTTCATGACTGTGCAAGAATCCTTTTCACTTGTTTACTGTTTGGGCTTCAGTTTTGAGCTGTGGTGGTGACACACAGGATGGGGCTTGTTTTTAGGGAGCTAACTTGCTGAAAGACACTTGTCTAAACAGAGTGCCTTCACTACATTGCTGCTGACAGAACAGACACAATGTCTAGACAGACCCATTTCATATGTGATACTACAAAAAACGAGAAAAAGTTACCTCAATTGCCCGATGCTGTGGTAAAGCTCTTTCAATGTGATCATTGCCTTCAGCTTTGAGTTGGACATGATACACACAGCCAGGCTGAAAGCAACATTCAGATGATAAATCCCAACACTGAATAATACATACTTTAATTTCAGAGAGCAGTAAAGAGAATTCTCTAACATTCCATTTAAGATACACCACCCAAACAGATTTAACTCTATGCAGTTAAAGTTTTCCTTATCTCAAATAGAAAATTCAACTCAATAACACTATTAGGAGTGTTTATTGTCAGAAAATAAGAAAAGGCTATTTTGAACTTTCATTAGTTTGTTACATCACAGTATTAAAAGAAATCATCTGCTGTGATGAAGGAAAACACAGGATTAAAACCTGATCAAACACTGGTTTTTACTTCAGGAAATTGTTGACTCCTTACATAATGGTGCCATAAATTCAGCTTCCCCATTCCCTGAAGAACAACTTACTACACATACATGCTGTGCAACCAACATTACACATACACACACCCCCAATATCCTGCTAAAAATAGGCTGTTGGTATCTTCACAAGAGAAACTAAACAATTCCCTGAATTATTTTGCCTATTAAAATTTCCTTGATCACCCAAGCACTGACGAGGGGATTGTGTCATGTCACACCAATTGCTCAGTGCTTTTGGAGGTCAGCACAGCAAGTTCACAGACTTACACCACAAGCTTTTCTTTTCCCCCTTTATCAGGCTCAATGTTCACTACATGACAGTGTTTCTTCACACAGAGAGACTCAAGGGACATGATGGGAAAACAGAAACCAGTGGCTACAGAACAGAACCCATTTCAGTGCTCCATCATCACAGTGACAGAAAAGAAAATGACAGAGAGCCTCCTACTCCTTACCCGAAGGCCACGGAGCCTGAATTTGCCCTCTTCATCAGTTATTGTGTCCTCTCCATAGATGCTGCAATCCTTCTGTCCCACAGCTTCCACTGAGACTCCCTGCTCAGGCTCTCCATTTAAAGAGGAAACTGTGCCATAACAGCTGGAGGTAAAAGAGAACCAGTTGTACAGACACGCACATGCTGTTTTAATGCATCTTTTGAAAACATTTTATTGTTATAACTGATGGAAAAAGTACTTAATGTATTTACCATAGCATGAAGAAGAAAAGGGGTATTTATAATGTGTCTGTAAAACAGTTTGAATTTGCTGCAGTTCAGACCACAACTTTAGGAATCCAAGTTTCCTAGACTACATCAATAGCAGTTCTTTCTTACCCCTGAGCATAAGGAAAGCAAGAATCTTGAATTCAGATATCTGAATTGGTCTACCAATGAACAGTCCTCTCCTCTCCCACTGGACACAGCACAAACCACTACCAGTGCCACTGAGACAATGCTTTCATAGCCATGGTTCTTCCTATAGCTCTGCCATCTGGGCTTAGCTACATATCCACATCCATGAAAAAAGGCCAAAAAAAGTAATTATACACAGCAAATTTAAGTTAAAATGAGACTTGGAAAATCTCCTCCAAAGCTGCAAGAACAGAGGCGTGCTAGGAGGAAACAAATTTGGTACAACACATCCTGATATAGCCCATAGCATTTTCCACGGATTGCAGCTCCACTGACCTGTAAGCCGTTCTGTAACCAGTTATATGGATTTTGAGATTTTGTCCTTCCTGCACTTCAATCATTTGTGATGATGGCTCAAACCGAAATTCTTTCATCATGGGTTTAAAGTAATATTGCCCTGGGCTCTGCAAAAAGGCACAAAACAAGCTTTTTACTCAGAGTGATGCAAAAACTCACCAACTCCAAACAAATACGTTTTGCAAGAGCTCTCTGAAGAGTCCTCTGTTCTACCCACAGGTTAAACTGGTCACAAAATGTGAGCAGGGAAAAACTGGGAGCATATTGGACAATAAACTGATGGAATTCCACCTGGTGACAAAGTGTTAAGAGAAAGGAAACTACAGCCCCAAAACCTTACCACAAGACCTCAAGGGCAGGAAAGTGACCACAAAAGAAGGATGTCTGCAAAGAAACTATTCAAGCATGTCTACACACATTTAGATCAATAATGTAATTAGATTTCCTTCTCCCTAAAGACTCTTCAGTGATCATCAACAATTGACTTGTTTCATGTTTACAGACTGCAAATTAGTAACTGAGATCAATCAACATCATCTACAACCTGTTGGGGAGAAAACTCTTGCCATGTTAGAGGCACATCTTTCACTTGCTAAGATTTTAAGTGCTGTTTATTCTCAGGGATTTGCATTCCTCATCGTGCATTAGGGTTTCAAAGGACACCTGCCACTCAAGAGAGCCCTATTTGGGAGGGCAAAGCAACACAGCCCCACACACAGCCATGCTCAGAAGAATCATTTCAGCTTACCAGATTAGAAAATGTCAGCATGCCATCATCCTGTGTGAGGAGGTTGGACCGAAACACCCCTCCACTGAGAGACAGGAGAACTCCAGCAAGAGCCTGGTCATCCTCTGATCTGATCTGTTTTTTAAAAAACAGTAATTTTAAGTGTGAGGCTTTCTGTATGGAGAATGGTTCAGTTGAAAAGCCCCTTTGCAGAGTGCACAGGTGGGCTGGCTCTGGCATTTAGCTGTGAGCAGAACTAATCACATCTCTACTGCCCCTCCTGCCAGACCACCGGGCTGCAGAACCCTCTGCTCCCAAGCCCTGGGCACACCATGTGCCACCAGAGCAGCCATTCTCTACCCCTCCATAGAACACACAGGAAGGCCAGAACAAAGCACCCCAAAGACTGGAACCAGGAACTAGCTGGACCACACTACACCTACACCTTGTGGGATAAAACTCATTAAAACAGGATGATCCAACTCTACAGAATCAAATAAAGCAAATATTTTGGACTGCAGGCTCTAACTTTCACTCTATAAACCTTGCAAAGTCTCTTCTCCATGGCAAGTCATGGTCTACAACTGAGCTCATCCACTGAGATCTGTCTCCTCATGACAAAAATTATTATCCAAATAATAATGAATTATCCCAAAATCCCACACCCATTTGTCTTTGGAAGACATGGATTAACTTACTGCCTGTCTAGCTCCAACTGCACACATTATTCATTTATCACCCAAATTGTTCAAAACATTACCTCAAATGTCACCCCAGCAAGAGCAAAAGCTTTGAAGTCCCCAACTGTTCCTTCTACAGCAGTCAAAACAAAACCTTCCTTCTGAGCAGTGATTGTGTATTCCAAGTCACTGTGGAGTGGCCCAACACTTCAAATAAAAGAACAGAACTAGTTTGAGAAAAAACACTTGGCTATCACATGCACATTGTCAAGTAACCACTGTGTTTTAACTAGAGAATCCAAAGGTACGGAACAAATCTGTTCATTACCTGTAAGTGCCTTTGCCATCAGTGAAAACTGTGATAAGTGCCGAAGTCGCTCCCTTCTCACTAATGACAATCTCAACACCTTCCAATTCAGGATGAATTCGCCCTTCCAGAAATAAGCCTGCTTTTCCATGAATCTCTATCAGCTTCCCAGGACAACTCTCTTGGTCATTGTGAAGGAGATTTAAGACAAAGAAAAAGGTCAAAAAGACACCTGACATTGGCTTACAATGGGAGTTTAACTGCTTCCAAAGTGATCAGCTTTTATCTTGGAACAAGAGATCAATCCACACAATTTCATGGCCTCTCAGCACATCTTACAACATCTGAACAGAGCAAAATGAGTAACTACATGTAACTACATCTGAAGTGGTTGGAGGTCTCAGCGAGTTACACACACTGCAGCCACATAGGGACAATGGCAAAGACACTTCCTTCTAGCCAGATTATGCTGAGCTTTTACCACATTTTTTGAGTTCAAATTCAGGTCAGCATGTCATGTTTAATGACATTAAGCAAAATTTTAACTCCCCCTCAAATGCATTTAGAATGTGCAAACAGAATCACGGGAACATTAGAGGCAAATGTCACATGAACAAAGAAGCACTTAATATTTCCTCATGATTTCAAACAAAATATGTTCACTTAAGAACCTTAGGACAAAATGGACACTGACCTAAAAAGCAGCATCAATAATTAATGACAACCCTTACAATTTTGAAGTTTTCTTTTTATTGAATATTTTTACTACTGTAATCTAGTGGGAAAAAAAAAAGACAACTTTAACAGAAACTTGAATTTGGTAACAAATTCAAAATAGAAACCTTGTTTTTGTACAACTCTTTTTCTAAGTGAACAATTCTGAGAATCTGGTGTAATACCCAGAAACCTGGCCTTCCTCTTGTGCGAGGTGGTTTTTCAGCACTTGGAAGAATAGTCTGCTGATAAAAATTGTACCTGCATCCTCTATCAAATAACTTCCAAATTCCAGAATTAAACTGGCCCAACTAAATAGCTGCAACTGAAACTTTCCTAACATTACTATTTGAGTTATTCATATGTTTATCTACCCAGATACATTTCAACCATAAAAATCTAATCCTTTCAAACAATAAATTGTTTATATTTACCTCCACTAACAATTGCTTCCACATAAGGTGGGTAGAAGAGCAGCTCTTTTGATGATGGCGTTACAGTAATTTTCTCTCCAGATCTGTAAAGCACAAATAAGATATACTCAGAAGAAAATTGAAATAGCAGCTCTCATATAGAGCAGAGTGCAAAAATGCATCTAAATGCTCCAAAAAAAAAAGTATGTCAACAACAACTCAAGCAAAATTCTTACTATGTGGTACTAAGTTTCCTTGTAGCTCAGAGTCACCAAGGCACCCAGCCAGCAGCTCTGTCCTACCTGGAATTCTATCACTGTTCTGTTTGACAGAAACACCACACAACAGTACAAAGAACACACCTTGTCCATGGGAGCTTGGTATTACCTTGCCCAGTATGAAAATTCATATAGGAATGGTCCCTGGAGCTCCTCCACCATTTCTTGCACTGGTGGCTTTGTTCCTTCCTCCTCCTGACCCTTCTTTTCCCTCTCCTGCCGGCGGCTCTCAATTTCTGCCAGCTGCTGCTCCCGACGGAGCTCCTGGACAGATTTCAGGGGCCCTAAAACTAAGGCAGGTTCACTGTCAATGGATGACCTGAAAATACAGAGGAAAAACAAAATCATCTCCTTCCATATCGAGTGGTAAGAGCTTGTTGTATCTGTTACTTACTGACTTTACACCACTGCAGTGTCCCAAGACATTTTTTAAACCCATCCCTCTTTAACTGCCCTGGTTATTCTGGTAAGAGCCCAGGAGTGGTAACTTTTTAGGAAAAAGGATCAGTTTGCTATAGTACCTTTACCAAAGACCTAAACTAAAAGAGAAACGATGGAATGTCAAACGTGAGAACAAACGTAATACAGAAAGGATGAGTTGTACAAAACAAATAAGCTTTTCTTTTTTTTTTTCAGAACTAGCAACTTATGTCGCAGAACCTACCTCTGAGGAGCAGAGTATACAAGGAGAAAATAACTTATATCACACATAAATACTCCCAAGAGCCAGCAATTCCCAGGAAAAGCTCTGAGTTCTCACCTATTTGCCCTATACATTTGAACTACCCAGCTATCTTGTCACTATCCACTGAATAAATTGCTAGATAAAATCAGGTTCTTAGAATCAGCCCAGAATAATGCATTTTATTTCACTCTGCCTCATCTTGCATCCTCTTTTTTCTAGCATTTTCTTCTAGACTCAAATCATCCTTTATACCTTATCATCTGTCTCTTCTCCAGCAGTCTGAATTCTCAGTGAGGACAGAACTGAAATGATCACAATCACTTTCCCTACAGCCACTTTAGATTACCAAGATAATTCTGTCTCCTGCTTCAGTCTTCACCTATATTCTAGTTTTCTCTTTTTAACAGACACAGTTACTACTGCTCTATCACACTAAGTTTCATCAAGGCTTTATATTCTTTCTCTGCAGCCCAGACACAATACAGAAACAGAAATGTAATTTTTTTTTTGTCTGAAAGCCTATTAAAAATTTGTACAGGAACACAAAATCTCATAACAAATTACTACAGCCTTATTTTTAAAATACACCAAGCCATTACCAAGAACTAGTGCGAATCAGCTTTGCTTTTGATTTGTTAATTGCAACTTAAGTCACAGCCATGGATCTGGTACAGACTTGTAAAAACAACTGGCTGTCTTTTAAACAAAAAAACTAAGTTGCCTTCAAAGCACTAGCCAATAGTCTCCAAAAACCCAACAAACTGAGAAGGTTGTACAACATTCACCTCCTCACTAAGTTGTTTTTAAAATCCTAAGGGCTCTCTGCTGTCTCAGTGTCTCCTTTCCAGCTGCTGGAGTTGCCCAGAAGTTGCAGTGATAGGGCCATTAATTTTGGAGAGCTCGAAGCAATGCTCTGCAGGTGATATTCTCTGAAAATATGTTTTCTGCACTCAAAAATGTTTGAGAACCCATAGTCTTGAACAAGTAGACATCAGCAGAGTTATCAATAAAACATTCATCACTATCACACACTTTCAGGCAGATTTGGCACCTCATACAATTAAAGCTGTTTACGAACCAGTGCTCCCTAGTGAGCTGTCTGTTCAGCTAAACATAAACTGGTGTATTAGTGTGTAATCACTCTGCATACTTTTCCTTCTATAACCCTCCTCACACCAGTTACAATGCTCTAGAGCAACAGATTCTCATTCTGAGGAAAGAAAAAGGGAAAAAAATAGATGCCAGTGCCTTAAAGAGCTCAGACCTAAGCTGAAACAATACCCTCCAAATTCTGAAACATCAGTTCATTAAGGTCTATAAAAACTCAGAAAAATCATTCCTTTCTAGCAAGACATAAAAGTAGGGAGGGGCAATGTTGGAATGATGAGAAAATGTTTTTAATGATGCTGGATTTATCTCTCTCCAAAGAACTCAAAGCACATTTTGGCATTCAAAACCTCTTGCAGCCTAGGCTAGGATGCCGTCCCCTTAGAAAGCAGCCACTGCAGCACTAAAACTGGAGTAAAGCTTTATGAGAAAAATGTCTTTTTCTTCCACTTTTTATAGCCCCACGATTTCTTTGTCCTTACTTAATGGTAACAGTCACATCCATCAGTTTATCAGTTACAATCGTGCCAAGGACATGGTGGCGAACTGCAGTGAGCGTCAGGATACTGGGAGAGGACCTGCAAATCAAAGAACAAAGACATGAATTCAAGGTCCCCTTCCCAAATAAGCAAATCTTATTTAGCAGAGTCTGCGCTCTCACCCCTGAGACTGAAATGCTTTGCAAAAGACAGTACAGAAATCACACAGCAAAGCTGTAGTGCTGGGATGGTCATCCATCGGAACAGGAGCATTTCCCAACTCGAGCCTCAAAGCAACTCCTTCCTTTGTGCCTTCTCCTTCCTCTCAAGCTAAAGCTGATTTGATTGATTTCATATGTCAAAGTGTCAGTGAACACATCAGCAGGCACTTATAATCTATAAGTAACTAATTAAACTCTTCCTCTTGTGAGGAAGATCAGCACTGCTTACTTGTGATAAGGGTGAACATTTATTCAACTTGCAAAAAATGGGGAGAGCAGAATCAAATCACCAGAGGGTCATGGCACCAGTGACATGCAATAGTGGTAAGTGCCTCTCAGTAATCTTACCATTCTATCTTTTGCCCTTCAGCTCTTAGAAGTGTCCAACAGTTTTCACATAAATAAAGTCTTCTCTATTACAAAGCACACCCAACACTAAACAGACAGAAAGCTGACAAAAATATCCATCAAAAGTAACTAAAGCATTTTTAAACCTATCATTAGCTGATTTTTATTACTTTCAATAAGCTCCTTGCTGGAGCTTCCCAGTATACACCCTGTCCTTCTGAAAGCCAGCAGGAGAAGGGAGCTTTATGGCAAATGCTGCTGGCAGGTGTACGGTGAGGAACAGGCACTCTTACGTGTCATAGGTGTAATACTCGTGCTCAAACTGGTGGCAGGAGCGTGGGGTCACTTCATACACACCTGCAAATAGTAAGGCAAAGAATAACTCACTGAAAAATTCAACCTGGCTGCATTATCATGATCACATTAGAGCAGAGGTATGGAAACAACTACAGAATTTGACTATATATCTGCTGTCTTTCACACAGACACTTTGTAATGTGTCTGACAAACAGAACCCACATGAATGAGATTATTTGAAAATTAATTCATTCATCAGAGATTAAATACTTCCATCATCAAGGAAAAAAAAAATTAACATTTTATTTCTGGAATCTAGATTTGGTGAAGGACTAAATAGCAGAAGAAATAGAAAATTCTAAAATCTTGGAACAGATCATTTATATACAGTTGTAATAAAAACAACGCCTTTCAGAAACCTCAGAAACCACAACAAATTACTTGTTTTAGTTCCCAGCAGTATTAGCTAACTGGTTAGTTTTCATTTTTCAAACTAACATCTTAGAATTGTTACCTGGCTTGGAAAGACAGAATCTATTTACTCCTTTGGACAGGTTATAAACACCAACATTCTCAGGTCCATTTCCATCCTGATAAAATTCCTGTGAAGCCACAGCACAATTCACTGTTAGCAACTACCAAACAAAACAAGGAAATGAAAACAGTTATCGGCCTAAAGATACATCACTGCCATCTCTTTTGTAACACCTAACATCACCAAGCCCATTTTACCAAACTTAAAAGACAAATCTTGAAGTACTAAACATTAATGTTCCTGTGCTCTGCAACCCTCCAGAGACAGGAAAAAACCTTTATTCCAAGCATAATCCAACCTGCCTTCACAAAGTCAGTAAAAACATACAAGAATATCTGTTTCCTACGTACCAGTGTGATTGCATGAGAAAGAGAACACCTCAGCATATATCCAGTCTGCCTGAATTCTATTCCTGACACATCTTCCTCCAAGACTTCCAATTCCAAAGACTTATTCTTCCAGCACCAGTCTTCATGTGCAATGCTTACTAGAATATATACCACACAAAGCATTTTAGTAGTATAAAACTGAGTAAATAAGGGCAGGTTTTGTGGTGTAAAAAGCTTATATCACTCTAACTTCCCTGACAATTATCTCCAGAAACAAATACACAATAATACCTGTAGTAACAGACCTGGCTCTCAGCACTGCAGCATCACCAGGAACCCAACACATTTATCAGAAAAGCTGTGCTATGGAAAGGAATAATGAAACCTGGCCACTCTGGAAGGCTCCTCAATGGGCACTACCACTGTGACAGGCAAAGCAGCCTAGAGGATATCACAACCTAAACTAAATTTTAACCCAGTGGAAAGATGTTCCTGCTCCTGTATAAAGAGCGCAATCCATAGACTCCTTGTACACCTTTCCCTGGAAATCTATTTTCACAGGCCAAGGCAGGCTGGCCAAAATAGATATTGTTCTCAGGAGCAGCACTCTGGAAGCAAAACTAGTGTTTCCCTGTTCTTAGGCTTGGGACAAGCAAGCCCATGATAAAGCCCACTTTCCCCACACCAGCCACACAGACCCTAACTCAGGGGAGCAGTAACCTTTGGGCTGACACAGGGTTAAGCATCTAACTTTAAGAAAACCTGATGCACTGTTGCAAGGTATTTTTCCAGATTCTCTGGAGTTTCACAGTTGTGTTGGGCATCCTGCAAAAGGCATCCAGGATACCAGAAGTGCTTGGATTAGGCGACAGATTGAGCTATCTGGGTGCCCCCCAAGCTGTCCCCCTGCTCCTACCTTTGTACTTGCCCGGGAGCACTCCCTCGAAGGTGAAGGGCACCGAGTCCCTGCTTCCGGCCAGCTGCAGGCTGCGCTTCTCCCCCTGGCGGCTCACAGGCTGCAGTGTCACCATCAGGTCACCGCAGGCGTCTGCAGAGGGAACACAGCGCGTCAGGCTGCAGCCATCGCCCCGCCAGGACACCTCGGGGCCACCCACACCAGAATGCTTGCCCTCTCCCAGCACAATCTGCCAATTAAAACTTGTTTCCTAGGCACAGATTTACCTGTGGATTTCTGCATTCTACAGGATTTTGACACTGTTAATAATATTCTTTTACCTAATGGCAAGAAAAAATACTAACTCCCTGGGTTCACCTCACACTGCAGACTTAAGAGCCAAGTGAATACTTGAGAGGCAGAACACAAAGTGCAGGGAGGATTCAGAGAGAAAAAAGGAAGGGTCAAAATGACAAAAATCAGGCTTCAGTCATCATCTGCTAAAATCAGTAGGGAATCAAGGAAAATAGCAGGAGACAGGAACCATAGACTAGAATAAAGACAAAAAACTTATGAAAGAGAACAGAGATTGAAGGCTTCTGCTAACAGTTTGAGCATCTATCCTCCGGTTTCTTACATGCACTGCTTTTTTTCCCTTGTTTTGGTAAACTTCTTTTTCACCTTCAGTATGTCTCTGATTGATGTACCATATCCCAAGTGGCAGCAGGACCATTTCCTTCCAGAACTCACCCATGTTCTGAGGAAGGAAGACTTGTTTATCCCTAGCAAGTATTAAAAGTAGGTACATAACCTTGCTCCAAACTTTGTAAGGTACCTTACTAGGCCAGAACATCTCCCAAAAAGAGTTGCTTTGTTCTGCAAGTTACATCTACTTATCTGCTGATGAGATTAACCACAGTGAGTGTCCTGATGTCAATAACACTCACTTCACACATGCAGAGCTGAAGTTCTCCAATCCCTTGCCATTTCACTTTCTCAATGGACTTACCCAAACAAGAGATCTTCCCTGAGACAGATGCCAAAAACTGAGAGAAGGTCACATCCATCACTGGTCTGTCCGTAACAGTGACAGGGAACATTCTGGGTTTCAAAGCCAATCCTGCTCTGGTCTCAGCCTCTGGAATAATTACCTGTAGGGTATATGACATCAAGGTATCACCACCTTTCAGATACCAGTCCAAAAACACCCACTCTGTTGACTTCAAAGCATTTATCAGAAATTAGAAAATGGAAATCTACTGTAAATCTCAGGCAAAGCAAAACCAGCCTCTCCAACATGGTTTCCAAAATCTTCGAAAACAGAATGACAGTCCTATAGTGAAGAAATGAAAGCTCATTCTTACCTGAACATTGTATGTACCCGATTTTGCCTTGAAACAAAATGCTCCATGAGGGTCAGTTTCTGTTGTAACCAGTGATGCTTTGTCTTTGTCTTCAGGTATCATGGTTACCTTGTATTTACTGATCTGTTTGACTGTGTCAGGGAATCGAGTAACTGATATGTGGCCACACACACTGAACCTGTTAAATAAAAGTCATTCATCAGAACAAGTATCTTGATTTGACAAAGATCATAAAAAAACACTTGTTTCAGAATTTCCTTGAAAAGTAAACCTCACTATGTTGAGGTAATAACACCTGAATTGGAAAGGATTTCTTCTGAAATAGAGATTTGCAAGCAACTTGCTTCGCTCTTCCCTGCCACCAACCCAATCACGTCAAGCCTTTTTCCTTTCTTTTTTTGTGCTAAGCAGGCAACAGATTCAGGACTTTCTCCCCTCAGGTTTTAAATAGTTTCAAATGTTTTGTGTCACAAACCTCAAATATGATAGGTAACCCACTGGAACACAACCTTGTGAAACACCTACACTTGTGAAAGCACAAGATGACAAATCAGAAGCTGGTAAGTTTCGCTTATTGCCTTCAATAGCACAACCTATTGAGTTACTGGATAAGTTGTACCCCATCATTTAGCAGCAGAGAGAGGTTTTTTTCTAATTGGCTGGCAATGTCTGTAGGAGCTGACTGCTACTGGACTCTGTAAATTCCAAGTTTTCACTTCTCCAGACCACTGCCACTAATTCCTCCTCTAAAGTCCTGGACACATGGCCCTTTCATCTTCCTCAGTTCATGCTGTACCTCCCACCACTGCACAGCCTTAGAGTCACAGTCAAGGCATCAAACAAGAAAAAGACAATTCAGGTAAGGTAACAATGACCTTGAGAGGGAGCAGTAAAATGCAGAGGTTTGGTACAACACTGCACCAGACAGATGCCCTCTTTCTGTGCAGGAGTGAAGTGGCAAAAAACTTCTGTGTTGCTTTCTTGGTTCACATACCATTCTAAAATTCTTAATTTACCCATGCCTTAGTGCCTTCACTTGCAAGGGACTGTTGGGGCAGGTGACTTAACTGTTGTTGAGCAAAATACTGTGCACAAAACATGCACTCTGCCCTATTTACTTTGAATTTCTTCAGCAACATTTAGCTCCTAACAACACTACGCAAGTCTGGGCATGGCACAGGAATGAATCATCCAATTTCACATCCTTGTCCACACATCAAATTGCATTTTCATCCAGACACCAGTCCTTACCCTGTTGCAATGATGTTTGCCAGCTGAGGTGTATTTGGTGCAATCTTCACAGTAATAGTATCAAAAAACAGGTGTTCTTTCCTGGCATGAATTGTGTATGTACCTGTTGTTATGTTCTCAAGGCGGAAAGAGCCATCAGCTTTTGTCTTCACTGTAACAAATAAAAAGATTTATTATCCAGAGCATATGTTAACCTAATGTATCAAAGATCCAGAGGACATGCACTGCTTTAGGCTATTTTTAATTCATATTACACAACAATTTTTTGTGCTTTTTTACTAGGTGAACCTTTATTTCTGTATTTCAAAGTACAATCTGGCATATGGTTGAAAGCAATTAAGAAATTTTCAACTGCCGAACAAATGAATATTTAATGTTCTCATCTAAACCAGAAAATGCAAAACTTATCAACTGCATGAAATCCACTTTAATATTTCAAACAAATTGCAAGAAAAGCAGTGTATTATCCTGAAGGGTTAATTCTACATCATACACTAATCCTGTACTTGAGTTTAATAAAGGCTTCTCTGCAGCAACAAAGATCAAGAGCACTGCATACCTTGAATCTGATTGTTCAGAGTCACAGTGGCATCAGCAACTCCTTCTCCTTCAGGACCATTCAACACCCTGCCTGTGACAGAGAAACCCATCACATGGAAAACAGGCTGAAATGGGAAAAAACTGACATCAGTCTTTACTCAGGAAGTGCAAACACACCTACAGCAATCAACACCGTTTTCTCTCCACACACACAGAAAGGAAACTTATTCACAGCTCCAGGAAAAAAATGTACCAGGATAATCACAGTGAAAGTACAAACTGATCTCTAGGCATACTGTTCCTCTAAGTAGAAAACAGACATTCCCTATTTATCTCCACTGTACAGCTCAGAGGGACAGTCACAGACCATAACACCATTACACAAGGCACTCTGCAAACCAGAAAAACCTACAGGCCCTTCTCCAGAGATGTGACAATCTCAAAAAGGAAATATATGCAACGTGGAAGATTACTGCTCGTTTGCAACATGGGCATGAAAGTGAACACAGCTGATAGCTTTGCCCTATTTTGTTTCCTCCTAAAAGGGACCAAAGTATAGAAACACAACATGGTACTAAAAACTCTCTTCTACCTGCTGTGCATAAACAAGTGCCTTCAACTACTTACAAAGAAGTTTTTTCCACAATACAGCTGCTTTCTGCTAAAATCAGTTAGGCATTTACAGGAATGAGTGGCACAAAAGGATTTATTCCCACGGCAGGCCTTACCTCGATCTGCAAACTGTCATGTTCTACAAGGAAGTCCAATCTAGATGGAGCCACATCAAAGGTGATTCTCTCTCCCCTGTAGAATGGTATCTGAAAGAAGACACGTGGCTTTGACTCCTAAGCTGCGATGACAAATGTTTTTTCTCTACCATTTCCATGTTCGTATCACGATCAGACATCACTACCAATGGTCTGCAGTGGAGGTCCAATGAGCTGCAAACCTCCTGGAAAAATTTACTCAGAGGCATGGACACACAAATATGGGCAATATTTCAAGACTGATGGAAACTGTGAAATTACTAGAAAAGAAGGAAAAGTAACCCCCTAGTCAGAATACAGTATACTTGGATGTGCAAGAGCTTACAGATAGGAGACTGTATGATTGCTAGAAGGATTAAAGGGATGAGAGAAGCCTGAATCCCATTTGTAGAGCACACAGACTGAGAATGCAGGATCATTACTCCAGGCAGTGCACAGAGAACATGCTCCCACACCACCCAGATGTAAGAAAGAGAATGGGGAAAAAAAGGAAACAGCTTGAAGGAAAGGAAGTGGCAATAACACACCTGGCTTAGAAAATGAAAGTTAACAACCCATTGAATAGACAAGCAGTGAATTGCTAGTCACTTACCACAGTGTATTTACCACTTGGCAGAGAAAGAAAGCTGAAAGATCCATCTTCTTTTGATACAACATTGCACAAATAGGATAAAGACTCATCCCTTGACTGGAACCCTTCCACAGGAGAAATATTGCAGCCCACAACATCCTGCAGTAATAAAGGCAATACAACCTTTTGTCTCAAAGAACACAGAAAGTAACTGGGGTGGGGGGTGGATACAGGGGGTTCAAAATCCTCAACTGTGAATGAGTGATGGGAAATACGAAACCATTTTAGAGGCAAACTTTGATGACATGACTTAAAATTCATGCATAGGTAAAACAGGAAAAAACAGCAAATAATTACTTTTATGGTAACAAGGACAGGACACTGGGAAATTCAACATCCCCAAAACTCCACCATGTGTCTTAACTGACTTCAGCTCTGTGGACAAGGGTTAACATGGCAGAACAGAGCTCAGCTCTACATGACCAAATGTTTCACACTCATTTCTTAATGTACTTGTACAGTGACAATAGAAGCTGTTGAACTTTGTCTTCCCATCAAAAGGGCAAAGAGTAATTAAAGTGTCATGCTGAAGACAAATTACAGCTATTGTACAATGAATTATGAAATAATTCCATGGAGGTCACACTGGATTACAAAGGCCTTGCTGGGGGAAAAAAAAAAAGAAATCACACAAAAGAACCAAATGCACAAATACAGTTTAAGGGACTGTACAAGCCATTGAAGGACAGATGGGTATCAGGGCAATAAGAATCTAGAAGCTATTTGAGTATTCTTGTTTACAGCCATACTCATATTGAAAAGGCACTGGTCAACCATTACCTCCTTAGAGACTGAAGAAGAGAAAAGGAGAAACATGACCCCTTTCATGGGTTCTCCATCACTCCTCACAGACCCAGAGACGTTGTAGCCTGCAACTATCAGGGGACTGGCAGCATAAGCGTTGGAACTTGTCACCCGCACCACTGTCTTCGACTGAAATACAGAAACAAACATTTTCATCAAAAGGAGGCATCAAGTCTCATTTACAGCACCTAAACAACAATCAGAGACTGCACATTCAACAACAGGAACAGAAGCCAGAGCAGAACTCAAAGAGGGTCCCCAGGCTACTCAAGACACAAAGACACTAAAGCAAAGATACTTTCTAAACCAATATTTTTCCTGCTTCACTGATTTAGGAAATGGTCAGGATATCAGAGCTCCTCAAAAAACAAGCTATCTAAGAGGGAAGGATTTGAGCTACAATATGCTTGTAAAACAGGATCAGGAGGTGGAAAGCAAAAGCTCATTTGCCAGTCCTTCCCTGGCTGGCTTCACCACCTCCAAACTGGGTCTGTACAAAGCAGTTTCTTGACTACCTGAAGTAGACATAGAAAAACTCCAGTAACCCTGTCTAGCCACAAAGCCCCTTCCTCCCACTAATTGATCCAGACAAGGTCTAGCAGATCCATCCCCTCTAAAAAGGCAAACCAGAACTTCTGTATGTTCTAACCTCTTTCAACATCCAGGTGGGATGTGATGCAAAGATTTCATATTCACCAGGAAGCACTTTAAAGAAAGCAAATCTGCAAAGAAAGAAAGGGATTATGTCTCTTCAGAAACACCCACAAACATTTGTTCACAGAACAACAACTCAGATTCTATTCAGATATCAGAAAAAAATATTTCAGAACTCTTACAGTTCCAGTCAGTATGGCAGAACTGAAAGAATCTTGTGCAAATGAACAGATGAATTAAATATGTACCACCCACACTCACTTTCCTCCAGCTTGTGTAATAGTTGCTTGTATATTTATGTCACTGCCAGCATTTCTCAGTACAACCTGAACTCCAGCAGGACCTAATGTCTGACCTTTGCTGAGAACCTGTCAAAATAAAAAGAACCAGAAGTATAAATTAATAAAAATAACATGTAGAGCTGAAGTTGAATGTTTTTATGAAGGCTGAACTAGCACAAGGTGGAATAAATAAAGGAGTCTAACCTTTCCATTCACAGAAAATCCTGTGAACACAAAGTTAATATCACCTCCCTTTGTGCAAATGTCATTAATGCCATCCACATGGATGTCTACACTGGTTGGTTCTGGAAGAGAAGAACGATGAAACAGCATGATAGTTAGTTAGAGAGCAACCACAAAGAAACTCTGCTTCAGGTTTACACAGTTGTCACAGAAATTTATTAATTCAAGCACAGCAAGTGTTGCTCTGGAAGCCTTTCAGCAAAGTTAAAGCACCCCCAAATCCTGATGCTGATCCTTTCCCTCCTCCTGCTGCAGCCATTTTTGTCAAAACCCCACATTCCTTCAAATCAATTCAAGAGTTACTTTGTCAGTGTCTACCACCCAGTTTTACTTTCCCCTGGTACAATAAGTACATTTCAGTTATTAACCATGCAGTATGGTTTATGGGTTTGGAAAAGTGCTCCATTTTCCCTGCCAGCTGCAAATTAGAGATAAGTCCCACACTGCAGATACAGTGTCCTGTTATAAGAAGACATACAAGCACTTACCAAAACTCCACCCTAGGGGAGGCTCAATTTTAAGAATGAAATCCCCCTAAAAAATAAAAACCAGTAACTATCTTCATTGATCTCAATTCAGTTTAGCTAAAGGATGAAAAAGAAAGTCAGAACACAAGCGTCGTGCTGCAGAGAGGAACACAAGACTCAGGTTACCATTCTCCACCATCCTCCTTTCCTTCTGCTTCTGACACCCTGTAGAAAGAGGCAGCCCTATCTACCCAGACAGGTCGGCATGCTGGGCTCACATCCAGCCACGAGCAGGAATTAAGCACCACCATGTCTATCCAGCTTCCAGCACAAACCTGGCTCTGTCAAGCAGCTCACCGCTAGGAAGTCTTGAAATCTGCCTCCACCTGCCCCAACAGATGGGCTATAAATCAGCCTCTGATAGTTCCATTTCCAACCATTCTGCCCAAACACGGGATAACAGAATTCCAATCCTTTTAAAAGCTCTGATCTGAAATTATATTAATCAATACAGGGATCCTCCTTGTATCAGAAAGCACCACATCTGTTCTGCCACATATATTCTGAAGTTCATCCCAGGAAAGGCTCAAAGGCCTAAGAATGAAATCACCATGATCAGAAAGTATGTTACATTCTTAGATTGGGAAGGGAAGGAATTATTTGGTGGCTGGACTAGATGACCTTTAAAGGTGCCTTCCAACACAAACCATTTTGTATTTCTACTTCCAAAATTAACCTAACTAAGGTTCCTTTACATCCGAAGTTAACCCTAAGTTAAAAGAGCAGAACACCTTGATTATCTAAGGGTAGCTTGCATTTAAATTAATTTGAATGTAAACACCTTTCCAGCCTAAGTAGACATCAAATTACTGATACTTTCTGAGCTTCCTGGATCATTATTTCCTTAAAACATTTTTAATATCTGCAATTAACCATTCAGGTTATTTTTCAATTCAGTTACACCAAAACACTTTCTCATATACATTTATTTCCATTTCTATAGGTAAAAAATCTGAAAGCTTTATCTGTACTCTGTCGGAGCCTGTACTTTTTGTGCAGTATTTGTACAGCTACAGCACACAGCTGCTGGCAGGAATTCAGGCTCCCAATGCTGCAGTCATTCCAATAAACAGCACAAATGCAACACTGCAGTTACAGTTAACTGGCTTTTCTCTCAATAATTAGCACTGGGAAATGAACTCGTTGTATTACAAGAAGAAACAGCTGAAACTTTGATCCGAACCAAACTTAAAGGATGTCCTGGTTCAAATGTTTCACGGGTGGGTATTGCTCTGAGATTTGATCTGATCGAGGTGGAGGCAGCTGCTGCCTTCAGCACAGAGGGACAGCGCAGGAATTCGTGTCTTACCTTGTCATAGAGGGGAATCATGAAATACCCATTGTTCGGAGCACAGTCTGTCTGGTATTTCAGAGTACCGTGTTTTGTATACAATTTAATCTAAAAGAAGTAAACAAAACAAAGATTTTTTTTTTTTTTAAAGGCGAGCACTCTCTAACCCAGTGCTGTCACACAGCAGCAGCAGCCGTGCCAGGGAGCAGCAGGACACGCTTTATGGCAAGCAGGCTGCAGAGTGCCAGGGTGAAGAAAAGCCGCAATTCCACCGCCACCTGTGACCGCGGCCCGGGCAGGCAGCGGGGGCCGGCGGCGCCCACCTCGATCAGAGAGTAGTTGATCTCCACGTCGGACTTGACGAAGCCGCCGCAGCCCACAACGATGTCCTCGGAGCCCCTCGCTAGGACGCAGCAAAGCGCGCAGAGCAGCGCGGCCACCGCCCGGGGCCGCATCCCCTCCCCGCCACCGGCGCCCTCAGAGAGCGCGCCGGAAGAGCCCCGCCGCCACAGCGCCGCCTGCCGGCCCGGAGGGCTCCGGGCGCTGCCCGGGGACGCCCCGCCGGCCACTGCACACGCCCCACTGGAACTGGACACGCCCCACTGGACACTGGATACGCTCCGCTGGACACTGGACACACCTCGCTGGACACTGGACACGCCCCGCCGGCCACGGTGCCAGCCCGGCCCCATGCCGGTGGTGCTTCCAATCGGGATAATCCGTACCCGGCTGCCCCTTCACACCTGTTGTAGCCGTATCTAGATTGCCTGTAGGCTGCCAGATCACTTCGGCAAAAGGGGTTGTCGTCTTCAACTATTACATTGTCTCCTTTTGTGAACGTAACTAACGTCAGATAATTTATACAACGGAAGTTGCTCAATAAAATAAAAGAATTTTGTTTCAAGCATTGGCGTAAAGATATGTCATATATACATATGCATCAAGTAGGTGGAGAATATGTCTTAGGCGGGCGTGTTCATGTAAATGGTACTGTATTCAAAAGTATTTGTGTTCCCCCCCCTTGGCGTGTTGAATTTGTGGAAAGAATAACCAGTGTCTCCTTTCTAAAATACACTCTGTGTCGACGCTTAGAGGGCTCCATAATCGGCACTCCCGGGGCTCCGCCTCGCAGCTGCCGGGCCGGACTTTGGCCGCAGTGGGACGGGCCCGCACGGGGCTCTCGGCAGTCGGTCCCACCCCTGGGGCATCGCAGCTCTGCCCAGCCAGGAAACACCGCCGGGCACCGGGCCCCGTGCCGAGGGTCCCAGCGGAGCGCCCATGGGTGAGGGCACGGCGCTGTGCGGGCCCCGGGTGAGTGAGCGATGAGAGCCCGAGGGAGCCCCGGGGGCCGGGCTGCGGCTCTGAGGGGAGGCGGCCGGCGCTCCGCCATGAGGGCAGCGGTGCTCCCGGCAGGGCTGCTGAGGCGAGGACTTTGCCTCCACGGGCCGAGTGCTCGCCAGAACGCCGAACAGACCGTTCAGCTACAGTAAATGTGATGAGCTGCGAGTGAGAGCGCAAGCCAGGACCCACCACAGAAATACTTTTAAAAGAGCTCTAAGTCAGTCGATAGGTCCAGGCTTGCATAGATTTTCATCCCCAAGTTTGATAAATTCCTGTAATGGTTTGCGAGTCATTATCTGCTTCCTCTTTCCACCGGGGATTCCTGTCCCCAGCTTTGCTCTGCATCATGTCCCACTTCTGCACTGTTTTTGTTTCAGGAGTGGAACCAGACATGGCATGCCATCATCCCAGGAGTGACCTGGTGCTTTGAGAGCTCCATTACTGCCTGGATCCCTTGTGCCTATCTTTGGATCTGTTTTCCTTTTTACTACTGGTACCTTCGACACAGAAACAGAGGCTACATCAGGATGTCCCACATCTTCAAAGCCAAAATGGTAAGGGTAGAGCATAGGGTTTGGTCTGAAAATTATCTCAACTTTGATGCAGAGCTTAAGTTTCCTAAATTATTAATTCTTTCCAGATTATCCACCTCTGTGCCCAGCCCAAGTCCATATAAATCAAGTAAAGTTTTAGGAAGATATGTCATAAGATCCTCTCCTCTGTATTTCCATTTGATTCCCTGCCACTTTTCATAACATTCTCTGTCCCAAACCTGGTCTTCCACCTCTCCAGCCTTACTGCCCAGCTTGGATCATTCCGTTTGGTAGATTGTCCCAGCATTTCAGTTCATTCCTGTCTGTGTTTTCTCTCTCTCCCCAGGTCCTTGGATTCATCCTGGTAATACTGTGTTTTTCTAATGTCTTCTTCATGGTGTGGGAGAGGAGCCAAGGAATCCCACGGACCCCAGCATTCTTCATTAGCCCTGCTGTGGTGGGAATCACAATGGTAATTCCTCCCTTGTTTGTCTGCACAAGGCCAGGCTTAGTCTTCCTGGGACAGAGCTTGTATTTCCCATGGTCTCACCATCTCTGAGCACACATTTGGCTGGTGAGGAACAGAAGGCTGGGGATGCACTTTGTGCCTCTCTGCTGTGTGACAGATCAGGGGGTTGGAGTTGGGGCAGACCCTGTGGGCAGAGCACACCTGGCAGGAGCTGAGGTTTCAGTAGGGTTTAGAAAGAGGTCTCAACAATGAGACAAGATTTCATTTCTCATAACCTCAGTATGTGATTCAGTATGCTTTAGAATTAAATGTGATTTCTGTTCCTTAAATAAGTGCCTATTCTCCCCTTCTGTCATTGCATCTTCATAGCCTAAATCCTGCCAGCCTGTTGGCCCAATTGTAATTTTATTACTTGCCTTCTCTGTAGACCTTCTTGAGTGCAAAATTGCACATAAAGCTTTACAGTGTTAGTCTCTTAGGAGCAACTCTGCAACTGTGAACTTCTTGAAATGTTTGGGCAAGAAGCTAACTGATTCTTCTCCATTGTATTAATTAATTTGATAACAATGTTTGGCATTTCCATTATCAGGTATTTATTTGGACAAATCTGTACTTTCTCACAGATCCTTGCCTTGTTCCTTACCCAAGCAGAAAGAATGATGGGCATTCAGTCTTCAGGGGTCCTGCTGATTTACTGGCTGCTCTCATTTGTGGCTGCACTGGTGATGTTTAGTTCCAAAATTCAGCATGTCCTGGAAAGAGTAAGTGAGATCACATACCTATAATGTGCAGACTACAAAGTCTCTAAACAACAGGCTGGTTTTGTCTCATTGACTGCAAGGGGGGGAATCTAATTCCTCTTCTCAAATATGTGCTGAGAAAAATGATTCATGACACTTTATATTTGTGGTGGATGTTTATTTGCAGAGGTAGAATACGAGAAGCTCTTTCTCTGCTGGTTAAACATGTAGGTTCTTACTTTATTTTCACCCTGCTCCTTAGGGCTTCCTGGAAGAGCATTTCCACCATGTTACAACTTACCTTTATGCTGGCCTGGTGCTAGGAGAACTTGTCTTATTCTGCTTAGTTGACCACCCTCCCTTCTTCTCTAAAGCTGACAACAATCCTGTAAGTACATTGCTTTCCCTAATGCTTTGCTTCATTGCTGAAACAGGATTTTAAATATGTGGAGATACACAGGCACATGAGTATCTGGGTGATGTAAGATGTATTATTCTGTTGAAAACCTGACAGTTTTTAAAGGTAACTGGCAGAATTTGAGATAACAGTGCTCTGTCTCTCTCTGTAAAGTTTTCAAATCTAAACCCTATCCATACTCGTGTTTCTTGTCACTGAAACTAGTGAGTAGGGCTTCTATTGCTTCCCCTAGTGCTGCTCTCATGTGCTGCAGTACTCTGGTGGTGGTATAAGTATGGAAAAGCTCTGTGCTTAAGAAAATAAATGTCTTTGGGTATGAAGAATTATATTCTTTGTTCTACCATCTGAGACATTATGGCAAGTCAAATTCTCCAAAACCTACCAATCCCATTGAGCCTCCAAAATTAACTTACTCTGTACTCACTACTCACTTAATTTCAATGTATGGGGAGGGGGGATAACTCTGATTACTTTTTCTGGGGAAGCAGAGAAAGGAATTATATTCATCTGGCACATGCCCTTTTTTATATATAAATATCACACGTGTTTTCTCTCCCATCAGAATCAGTGCCCAGAAGCCAGCAGCTCTTTTCTTTCCAAAATCACATACTGGTGGTTCTCCGGGTAAGAAAACAGAACATGTGGTTTTGCTACAATATCAGAAGAAAGCAGCAGCATCAGAGAGGGTGGAGATGGCAGCCAGTAGGAAATATCTCAGCCCCTGAGTTGTACTGTGGAGTGAGGATTTAAATTGTTTCTTTAAATTATTTCTCTTGTGAAGTATTCTCACAAGATCAAATTATAAAAATTTATTTCTCTAAAAATAGTTTAAAATGCTAATTTGTGATTCTAGATAATTCTCTTCTGCCTCCCAACTACCCCTCCAGTGCCCACCCAATCTTGAAATAGATCTCATTAATCTCAGATGATTACTGTTCAGCAACCACAGCTCTCTCTGCCTGCCAGACCTTGCTGTAACAAATGTTGGGAAAGGGGAAAACAGTGAAGAGGGCAAAGGCCCAGTGTGCTGCTGGGCATTCAGAAATAATACAATTACATTCCTTAATGTCCACTGTGATCAGGTCTCATCTGCCTTTCATGGAGCCCAGAGAAAGTTAAACTGAGCTTTCTTCTCCACTACCCAAGACTCTCAGTATGGACTAGAAATTAGGGATGACTTGCAAATGCTAATTGGGCTGACAGAAGATAGCCTAGGGATTCAAAGCAAAGCTGCTGTGCATGGACATTCATGTTTATTGTGGGACAGGACAGTCCTGAGCAGTGTTGTGATGTCAGTGCCTGTGTGCTCTCTGTGTTCGCTGCCTCGATGCCCCTGTGTTCTGAAAGTGTCACACACACCACAGGTCCTGCTGTGCTCCCCTGACTGCAGTCTGTGTCCTCCAGGCTCCTCTGGAAAGGCTCTCAACAGGCCTTGGGGGTGGATGACTTGTGGCCAGTGAGGAAACAGGACTCCTCCGAAGAAATTGTTGCCTGGGCAGAAAGGGAGTGGAAGAAGTGTCACAGCAGTACCCAGCAGTGAGTATTTGATCTGGAAAGCACATCATGGGCTCAGCTGGGCAGTTTAGATGATCTAAGGAAATACACTGACAGGTACTGTGGCGGCTGGTGTACCCTTTCTGCAAAATCAGATTTTAAATGTTAAAATCTGCTGGAGAATGTCCTTCCACTCCTGGAAGCAAACCCTCTAACTTTCTGTGAGAGGGGTCAGTTTTGGATGAGCTTTTATACTTGACACAGTTATGAAACCCAATGTGGGATGTTTAGTGATTTTTTTGAAGGTGCAAAATTCCTAAGCTTTTTCCAGTTGCAGGAACTTTCTCATTGTTTCTTCCTTCAGGAAAATGGAGTCTGCTACACTCAAAAAGGGTCAGAAAACTGAAACTGGCATAGCAGAAGCTGAAGAGACAGAGGCTCTCCTGCAAACAAAGCACAGTCAGAGCGGGCCCTTACTGAGAATGTTTTGGAGCATGTTTGGAACTTACTTCCTTCTCAGCACTGTCTGCTTAGTTATCTGTGATGTCTTCTTGTTCTCCACCCCGAAGGTACTGAGGTATGTGCACATTTATCATGGATTTCTGTCACATGCACAAGATTGCTGTGTGCCTGAGCTCAGATGTGCATGTCAGCACTCACAGACCCACAAACAGTGACCTTTTGAAATGTTCTCTTGCTGATGAAAAGACCTCAGGTGTCATTTGTTCTAAACCCACTGTCAGGACAGGAGGAAAAGAGACAAAGCCACTGTAGGAAGCTGTGCACACCATCTACAGTGCTGTGCTCCAGCAGTGGGAAGGACAGGATGCACCAAGCGATTTGACAACTTCATTAGAACATGAATTATTTGATGGTTCTATATCTCACATCACTTACCACTTGCTGTAGTCTTAAGGCTCCACGTTCCCTGGCTAATAAAGAGCACAGCTGTGCATCCTACACATCTTAAATAGCTTTGTTCGTTGATAAAATGCTTTGTGGGTTTTGTTGGTACAACACCAACCTGCATTACATTATATTTTCATGGGAAAAATGCTTTCTTAGTCACTAAGAGTAGGAGAAGTTCTGGAAATGTCAGGGACTCCCTTAGATTACAGCTACCACTTTGTATATTTCTGATGAATGCATGAAAATCAGGAGCCATCCTTAACACTGAAAATTACCTCTACCCAGAGAAGATGCTGAGATCAGAGATTGCTTCAAAACCACGAGTGGCTAGATTTCCAAAATCAGTCTATTATATCTTCCAATTCTTCTGCTATTTACTGATCAACCTCAGCCAGAGAGAATATAGAAAAAATCACCAGTATTTTTGACAGTTTATTTTTGTCTGATATTTCATCAGTTCTGTGTGGATTCAGCAACATTTTTCTCCTGTCTTGCAGCCTTTTCCTGAAGTTCATTGAAGATCAGGCAGCCCCCAGCTGGCTTGGCTACTTCTTTGCCTTCAGCATGTTCCTGCTGGGCTGTCTGCAGGCTCTGTTTGAGCAACGCTACATGTACATGTGCCTTGTTCTGGGGCTGAGGCTGAGAACTGCAGTCACAGGCCTTGTGTACAAGAAGGTGAGGCTGCAGCTCCTCCTTTAGCTGTGCTTTTTTCTAGCCCTACCTTAGCAGTAATGATGTACATTGCTCACAGCAATAGCAGGGGAGATGGCATTAGAAACTAGTTTTAGGATGTAGCTGTGCTGTATTCATCTCTGAGCAGTACATGGCAGGTACATTTTTAAGAGCTTCTCTATGAAGGAAAAGCCAAGAAAAGGAGAGAGCAAAAATCAACTGTTTCTTATGCTGTAGATGATGCTTGGGAAAAAGGAGTAAAAGAAGTGAAGTCACGTGGCCCAGGCAGCAGCATGGTTTCAACACCTGGGATTTGATATTTTTCTCCCTCCCTTTGTTCTCTATGAGGAAAAGAATGTTGTTTGACTTTTGGACCAAAGCTCTTGTTTGATGATGTCTTTACTTTCTTCTCTGTCCTGTCTAGATCCTGGTTATGTCAAATGCCTCAAGAAAAGCAGCAACCACAGGTGAAATTGTTAATCTGGTATCTGTCGATGTGCAAAAGCTAATGGATCTGATTATCTATTTTAATGGGACCTGGCTGGCTCCTATTCGGATTATCATCTGCTTTGTCTTCTTGTGGCAGGTAACATATGACGCTATTTATCAATCCTTTTCTATTCTAAATATCAAAGGAGAAAGGAGGTTTCAAAATACTACTTACTGGTTTGATTACATGAAATTGCCACATTTTTCTTAGCTCTGTAGCATAGTGCATTCGCTTTTCTTTCTGAACTATATTTTTATGAATATAGAATCCTTGTCTGATCCTTCAGTACATCTCACCTGTGAATTTAGCATTCAGTCCCTTTTAGGAGACTGTGAGTATGGTTATTGTGTGCTGACTGATAAACTTCTGCTTCAGATTTTCCTGTCACCTCTCTTTACAACCAAGAGGTAGTGGCCCAGCATAGGCTGAAGGTCCAGTTCCAGCTCCTTGGCATGGTCCCAGAACTTAATAGGGAATGGTCTGAAATAACAACTTGACATACTTCATCCTGAAGCAAGATCACTTCATCTCCTGCAGACAAGCTTGGTTATTTATGCTGCAAGAACACTTCGTTGAGGGTTTGGGTTTGTTTTTTAAGGAAAACCTGGTGTTGTCTGGGGTCACTTACTCAGGGCAGCCACAAGGTGTCCTTCTGAACGCATGCAGGGCCGGACGGGAGCAGCCGGGAATGGCTTGGATTACCAGCGTGCCTCTGGATCGCCTTTAGTTCCTAACAAGGGAGCGAGTAAATTCAGCACAGCCCGATGACAGGAGTTATCCTGCCTGGAGAGTTAACAATGCACAGTGCTTAGGAGCACGACTCCCAGGAAAGGCAAAGGCAAGATTAAAGGCTTAGCCAGAGGGATGTTATGCACAAGTTCAAATGAGAGGGAAGGTAAGCAAGGGAAGGAAAAACAGTCTTTCCTAGTCATCACCAGAAGTTCCTTCTCTTTCCTTTTCTCTCCTGGCAGCTTCTAGGGCCATCTGCCTTGACTGCAATTGCTGTATTTCTTTTTCTTTTGCCTCTGAATTTCGTGATCACCAAGAAGAGGAGTCAGTTTCAGGTACATTTTGCTTCATAAAAATGAAGTGGTTTACTGAGTTATGTGATTACTTATATTATTCATGCTTACCATGACTGTCTGAAGTAACATAGGAGGATTTGAAGCCTGCAAAGTTTCTTGAAATTTGGAGTATGCTTTTCCATGTTGAGCCTTTTACTATGTTTGCCCTACTTTTCTGTTGCTTTTATGTACTGCCAGTAAAAGCAAAGCTCTGAAGATGAAAAGTAAAATATTTCCCAGCCTGGAAGATTCATAAGCAAATAATATACACAGCTCAACTGCAGGGAAATTTATTCAGGACTTAGAGGCAGGAGCAAGGTATTTTTCTTCAGAGTAACTGCACCATTAAACATTCAACCTATTAAATAATAATACTCCAACATCTGTTACAGGAAACCCAGATGAAACATAAGGATGAGAGGGCCAAACTCACCAATGCCATTCTCAGTAACATGAAAGTAATCAAACTGTATGGCTGGGAGAAAACCTTCATGGAGAAAGTGTTTGGAATCCGAAAGCAAGAACTTCAGGCCTTAAAAAGATCTCAGATTCTCTTCTCAGCATCCCTAGTTTCATTCCATTCATCAACTTTCCTGGTGAGTGGATCACCTTCCTATGTAAAACATGTTTTGTTACTTCCCTTTTTCTTTGTACACCTGCCTGGACAGATTTTTCCTATGGACAGCTAAAGATTATATCTGCCTGGAGGAGCTGGAGGTCACAGGAGTAGCTGTGGCTGCTGGACCTCCTTAAAGCAGAACAAACATCCAGTAATCAAACTTTTTTCTGCCACCAACACGCCAGACCTTTGTCTGTGGTACCTGCAGGGCAGGCACCTGAGGGGATAGCCTGGATTTAACCAAATGGGTCCCAGAGTCTTGAAGGGCCTGTCACCCTTGAACCATGCTGAAGCAAGTAGTTTGCTTGTCCTTTGCTCCCTTTCAGATCACGTTTGTCATGTTTGGTGTCTACACCCTGGTAGACAGCACACACGTGCTGGATGCTGAGAAGGCCTTTGTGTCCTTAACACTGATCAACATCCTCAACACTGCCCACTCCTTCCTGCCCTTCTCCATCAACACTGCTGTCCAGGTGAGCTGCACGCCCTGTTCCTCTTCATTTGGCCATAAGGCCTTTCCGTATTCCCATTAACAGGAAAAGGTAGGGATTTCTGAGGGCTCTGCACATCAGCTGTTTGATTGCCACTGTGGCATGGTGAAGTGCAAGGGCTTGCAGCTAAAGGTACTTTGTGGCATTGCTTTCAGAAAGTCTTCTTTATATTGACAAAATAGTCAACAAGAATTATCCCTACGTCTTTTGTAGCTCAGCACAAGTACCATTTGATCTCAGGGGGACTTCCACTTCTGTTTTTAATCACAGAAATCAGAATAGGTGGAACAAAATCTCCATAAGGGAGACCATCTCAGTCTAGGCCAGAGAGAAAAGCAATTAATTTTTCCTTAAGAAATTAGGAAATTAATTTCCCTCTAGCAGTCCAAGACCATCACAGATTTTCATGTACAGAAGCAATGACTGGAAAGATTGCAGGAAGAATTGGATGAAAAAGTACCAATTTCACTGAACCAGAAGCACAGGGAAGGATATGGGGTTTTTGCTAAGCTAAGTGAAAATAAAGGCAGGTAACAAAGGAAGAGCTGCCTTTGGCCATCGAAGCCTACAGCATCTGCAGCATAGCACTAGTCGGTATTCTAAGTGGGTCTTCAAGTTGAGTCTTGACTTTGGATTTTTGCTCCCTTTCTAAAACTAAATCTTATTTTCTTCTGTGTGCTGCTTCATTTCAGGCCAAAGTTTCCTTAAACCGCTTAGCAGCTTTTCTTAATCTGGAAGAACTGAATC
Source organism: Regulus satrapa (assembly GCA_013396955.1). NCBI lineage: Eukaryota > Metazoa > Chordata > Aves > Passeriformes > Regulidae > Regulus > Regulus satrapa. The sequence continues at coordinate 719,344 of VWZN01009801.1, read as the reverse complement.
CTGAGAGCTCAAGCAGAAACACTTCTGGCTGTGGTGAGCTTTTATGTTAGCACTTTTGTCTTATAAGAGGAGTCATTTCCATTGTTCAGCTTCTACTCAGGGTGTCTACCATAGTCAAGAGAAAAATATTTTCCCCCTACTGTCACTTTATCTTTCTGGCTTCATTATTTCTAACAATGAAATCTGTTCTGGTGATTTACCCCTTATTTTAATAATGAAGGTTGATTTTATGTAACATACACGCTGAAATGTAAAATCATATAAATTGGGACATTTCTGTAGCTGTCTTTGCATTTACAAGTGGTCTTTCTGTCTTTATGTTTTAGTACAGGCAAGTGTCACCATAAGAAATGGGACTTTTTGCTGGAGCAAAGAAACTTCTCCTTGTCTTAGAAGGTACAGACTTACCCTTAGTCATCTCTCTCTACTGTAGGTCAGGGTGGATGCTGGATGAACTAATTCCTCAGGGCCTAAGTGAAACCAGGGTGGAATATCCAGAGGCTTCTGAGTTTGCTTTATATTTAGTGTTGAGTTCTGAAAATTATAAAATCAGATAAAACATAATTTTGCTTTTATGTTGAAGAGCACATAAATGGGAAGGTGCCTGTATCTGGATGTTGCCTTATTATATAGAGACTGTTTTCTTTATGCAGTTTTCTTGCCCAAATATGAAATTATAGTTATTTAATGCAAAAAAGTAAAATGGATGGAATGCAGATATTATACATGACATCACTATATGCTTATTTCAGAAGGCATTGACATTTTAGAGAAGAAAAGCTTTGAAAAGTTCAGGAATGTTCTATCTCCAGTACTTTGGGTTAGCCCATCTGCAGAGCAGGGATTTGGGTAGGAAACTCAGATGGGGATGTGGATCCAAACCAGAAGACTTTCTGGTTGGAGGTCTCTGAAGAGATGAAATAAGGGGATTTACTCAACACATACCAAATAATAGCATAGATTTCAAAGATAATTACAATTATTTATTACTTTTTTTTTTTTCCCCAGAAAGTGTATCTAAAATGTAGTAAGAGACTGATCTTTTCCCCACAGCATAGACCTCAGTGTGCCCCAGGGCTCTCTGCTGGCTGTGGTTGGGCAGGTGGGTGCTGGCAAGTCCTCCCTGCTGGCAGCAGTGCTGGGAGAGCTGGAGGCCACACACGGCTGCGTGAGCGTGAAGGTGAATTTTCTTCTCAACATTTGCTTCTAATTAGGCTGTTGTCAGGAACAGTAAGGTATTAACCACAGCATCAGGAGGGACACCCATTTACTGCTGAATTTTAACACAGGCTCTATGTATCATACCACATTTAATTATCTGAAGGTGCTGCAGACCTCTCAGATGAGCCTGAACTTTGGGAATAGGAGCTGGAATAGTACTTCAGAGATGCAGTTTTATTTCCCCCTCTGACGGTGAACTGAAGTGTCATCCTGGTAAATTGCATCCTGTGCTTGCACCTCTGTTTACTCCCCTGTAAAGTAGTAACAGTGCAGGCTCATTCTGCAAAGCCTTCCAAGAACAGTCAGTGCTGATGATCATTCCAGCTTTCCATAACTGAGAGAGCTTTTCTTCAAAGATGAGTTCTCATAGTGTCAAGTTGAGCTTATGGAAGAGTTTGCTAACATTCTTCCACTTTCATAGGACACTACAGCTTATGTCCCCCAGCAAGCTTGGGTTTTAAATGCCTCAGTAAAAGATAATATTCTATTTGGGAAAGAGATGGATGAAAGCTGGTTCAATAGAGTGACAGAGGCTTGTGCACTGCGCCCTGATTTGGAGACCTTCCCTGCGGGGCAGAAGACTGAAATAGGAGAAAAGGTACTGCCTTGGGTTTATATTTTAGCCAACTTTTCTCTGAGTAGCTACAACTTCAGGTGTCCTGCTAAAACATCTACCCCTAGTACCTACAGCTTTGGGATCTTGGATGAAAGCACAAAAAATGCTAAAACTCACAAGAGGCAGATGCTCAGGAATTTCTGGAAAGTTCAGCCATGATATAATTTAATTTAAGCCCATCTTCTGAGAGTTAGCCTAACCAGAAACGTGAGAGATGTTCAAGACAAAAATCAACACATCCAGGTCATTCTTGAGTACTCTTTTGCAGAAGAGAGGAGCTGTTCAAGAGACTCTGCCTCTGCAAGAGCCCTATTTGGAGAGAGGGAGGGAGTTTAAAAATAAGGAGGTCATAAAGCCTCAGTGTAAAAGAGAGTCAGCGCTTGGGAAATGTGCTGTAGCTTTGGAATAAGCAAAGTCAATATCTTTTCCAGGGAGTCAATCTCTCTGGAGGGCAGAAGCAGAGGGTGAACCTTGCTCGGGCTGTGTACCAGAAGGCTTCCATCTACCTGCTCGATGATCCCCTGGCTGCTGTCGATGCCCACGTTGGGCAGCACATCTTTGAACATGTTCTTGGACCCAAAGGTTTACTGAAAGACAAGGTGCGCTCTGAACCTGAACTGCAAACAACTAGACAATGTCTCTAATTAACAGAGCCCCCGAAATTCTTCCAGTAGGGCAGGTTACTCAGTTTATCAAAGGCTCACAGGTGCTTTTTTACAGTGGCAGCAGGGGACTGGGAACCTCTGCAGGCCACACAGCACCTGCAAGTCCTGCAGGGAATCTCACCCAGGAGGAGGAAAGCTATCTTTATCCTCATGCAAACCACATGCTTAGCAAATTTACAGTTCTTTGGTCTTCTGTCAACATCCTTCCCTTCTTTTGAGATGTACTTCTAGCACAGTTCAGAAGAGCTGCCTGATCTCTTCCAAATTCTGTCACCATGATGTCTAATTTCATTAATTTTTAATGTATTTCAGTGGCACCTTTACCGTTCTCATCACCCAAATGCTCATCACTTAAACACTTGTCCTCCATTCTTTTTCCATTGGTTGTATTTTCTTTTTCTGTGGTATTCCTCTGCTGTCAAGCAATCTGGATAATAAACATGGTCACAGGAGAAGGGATGATAGGGCAGCTCTATTTGATTTGTACTATAAATTGCCTCAGTTTTCCATTATAGAAGGAAAAGAGGAAGAAGGCAATTTCTTGCATTAGAAAGTCCAATTAAAACATATCTAATTATAAATACCTTTCTCTCCATGATGATTGGTTGCAAGTATCAGAATATCATTGTTGTATTGAAACAGAATGACTGGCTAATAAGAATGTATCAGACTTAAGGTGTACTCAGAGGGCTTGATTGTATATTAGAAATGCAGAATATCCAATTTATATAGGGAAAAAATTACTTTTTTATGTTCTTTCCTCTAATTATATGTGCAAATATGCTCAGAAATGTAAATAAAAGGAAATTCCCTTTAATTCAATTCAGATGAATTTTTGAGGCCTACATTTGATCCTGAAATACTGATACCACTACTGACTGCAGAACAGTTGTAACTGTTCCCTCTTTTATTCAAGCAGACTCGTGTGCTAGTGACTCACACAATTAACATTTTGCCTCAAGTGGACAACATTGTTTTTCTGGTGGATGGAATGATCTCAGAAACTGGTACTTACCAAGAACTTCTACAGAGAAATGGGGCCTTTGCAGAATTTCTTCGTTCACAAGTTACTGCAGAAGAGAAGCCACATGCTAGTTTTCCAGGTAACCCAGATGGGTTGGAATCATTCTTCCTAGATCTATCAATCGTTTCCTTTGTATCACATCTGTTTTATTATGGACATTTAAAGCAGAGATCAAACCACAGTAAGGTGTTGCTTTGTGTGGGGAAAAATATGCCTGTCAAATCAGCTGACTCATCACCTCAAAATTGGTTCTTGGATCCCTATTAGTAGACAATAATAATGCAGGAAAGTATTGCCCACTATATGTGCTGTTCTTCAAGCCTCACCTTTCTATTTCTGCCTTTAGAAACGAATTTTTATATTAATCTTCCCTTCATATTACCTGCATTTCAGAGGCTATAGAGGTCAGGATAAAACAGGATTCTAAGGCATTTATTTAAAAAAAAAAACCAAAAAACCAAACATTTATTTCACAGCTATGGGAGACACCAAAGGCACTATCACCACTGGATATGGTCCATCTCAGGAGAAACTCCTCAGGTAAGCTTAAAGCAATCTCAGACACTGAGGAATTTACTCCAAAAGCCCATACAAGCCTACATGGAGGCTCTTACTAAGTCTGATACAGGTTTGGGATTGATCTGTAAATTAATAACAAGAGCAAACAAGCAAAAATCAAGAAGAGGTAAAAACCTGCTCCTGAATGTGGAAGTTCACTGACATCTCTTCTGTATTTCTCAAGCAGGCATAACAGAGCTCAGGTACAGGTTCCTTGATACATTTGGTGCTGATCACTTTCCTGGGGGCCTGTAAGGTCACACTCATCCCAAACCAGCCCCAGAGAGTGAATGCTTTAAGGCTCTGCCCCTCAGTGCCTTGGCAGAGCCCAGTCCCTGTGACAAACAAAGACAGTGGCTGGGGTCACTCTGGAGGACCCTGAGAACTGCAGCCCTCAAAATAGGCAGGGATTTAAGGGTGGATTGGTGGCTAAAAATTGAAAGGATTTTTGTTTTCTTCATGAAGTGGTGATTCAGTAAAATCTGCTGTGGGAAGGGAGACCATTCCTGAGAGTCAAGACTGTAGCAGTGCTGCAGCCACCAGTGGAGGATTAACCAAGGCAGAGACAACTCAGCACGGCAGGGTAAGCACAGCCCCTTCCTGTAGGGGCAAGGACACATTCCATGGGGATAATACAGCCATAGCAGGCAGGGCAGCTCCCTGCCTCAGCTAAACCAGAACGAGCTGAGCTGTACAAGTTTGCCCTGTAACTGAGACTGGAACATATTGTACTGAGAAGAAATTGGAGCAAGAAGTCAGAAACTCTACAAGAGGCACCTTTTCCTTTAGAGAACTCCAGCACTAGCCAGACTGGGATCTCCTCACCTCTCCTGATCAGCAGGCCGCCAGTGTGAACATGACAGTTCTCTCTCACACCAACAACACAGGAAAACCACTGCCTGACATAAAGAAAGCCTTACATGCATTCCAGAAGTAACATGAGCCTATTGCACAACATCCATCAGCTGATAATAATCATTCATTAATGATTTCTTTAAGTATGCCTTCATTATTCATCCATGAGGAAAACAAAACAAGAATCAATATGGTTGCTATGGCTGTGACATATAACTGAAAAATGCCATAATAAATCATTCCTTGCTTCAGAGCTGCTGATTTTGCTACCAAGCTTGATCCTCCCAACCTGTCCTCCTCCTTTCTCCACTTGCCTGTCTGCAGGTCAGTGCTGGGGTGTACGGAGCCTACCTGAAGGCAACAGGCCTGGCCCTCTGTGGGTACATTGTCCTGTCCTTCACATGCCAGCAGGCCATGGCCTTCTCACGGGGCTACTGGCTCAGCCTCTGGACAGATGACCCTGTGCACAATGGGACACAGCAGCACACAGAGCTCAGAGTCGGAGTCTTTGGTGCATTAGGAATGGTTCAAGGTTCGTTTAAGTTGCTCACCTAATTCTTCTCTGCATTCCCACCTTCCTTTCCCATATCCAGGATGTTTTTTCAGAATATAAACTAGTGCACCTTTGGGCTTTCAGCTTCCTGGGCTTTTGGCCCCAACCCTAAAGGGTTTTCATCTCTTTTCATTCTTCCAGCATAAATTATTCATATCAAAGGTGCAAAGGAATCTCAGTTTAGGTCACGTAAAAGAGAGAGAAAAGAAAAAACTCTCTTTTTCTTTTAAAATAGCCACAATTCTTTTGGTTACTCTATTTTAAAAGAAAAAAATATCCCTGAGCAATTCAAAGTAATCCCAGTCAAGCTTCTTTTGTGATGAATGAATAATTTGTCCTGCATGTTTAAGTTCCTGGATCCATGCCCCCCATCAAGCTGGCTTAGAATGTCTTTGGCTACTCTAACTACCCTACAGAAAGGGCAGCTTACTCTGCAGTTCTGAGGCTTGGTTTAATTCCTCCTAAAGAGAGGTTTAATTCCTGAATGCACACTGGGACAGTATTCACAGGACTAAGAGCAAATCACTGTCTTGCAAGGGAGAACTCCAAGGTGGGTTCGTTCAGACCTAGCAATAATAATTTCTTGTCTCTTACAGCCCTTGGCAGGTTTGCATGCACAGCAGCAGTGCTCCTGGGAGGCATCTTAGCCTCACACCAGCTCTTCCTGCAGCTCCTGAGCAATGTCATGAGATCCCCAATGCTCTTCTTTGAGCAAACACCCGTTGGACACCTGCTGAACCGCTTCTCCAGAGACATGGATGCTGTTGATTCTGTCATCCCTGACAAGCTGAAGTCTGTGCTGGGGTTCTTGTTCAACTTACTGGAGATCTACCTGGTGATTGTGGTGGCTACACCATGGGCAGCAATGGCCATAGTGCCCTTGACTGTTCTTTATGCAGCATTCCAGGTAGGAGCTCACAGATACACACACAGGAGAGGCTGAAGCAGCACAGCCATATCCCTGCAGAAAGCCTCCTTCCATTTCTTAGGAGTGAAGGCATACAGAAATTAGTTTCATCATCTCAAGTTGCATCTGAGCAAGAGTATTGGCAGTCCCTTTCCCACATCACCTCAGCCTTCCAAAGCACCCCAGAGCCCTAACAAAGAGACTTGTGTCCTAGACTGATGTCTAGGACAAATCCTGCCTAGGGCTATATTTCTCATCTCCATTGAGTGTAAATCACATGAAGACCAGAAACACTTTTCCTTTCCTGCAGAATTCTACACTACTTTTTAATATATCCATGTTTGCCAGCCAAGACTGAGCATGAGGGAAGGGCAAGTACATCTCTGTTCTCCATCAAGCAAAGGGCTCAGCTGCAGAAGAAACTGAGTGTAGAGGTTTTGTGGGCTCACAAAACCTTTGCTCCAACCACAGGCTCATTCCTAATAAAGACAGGACATAACAAAGGTAGGAACACTGCCTCATCTTTTAGGGGCGTGTCTCCTACATGCACGTAAGATTTTGTAACACAAGGATAGAATGCACTATTGCCCTTATTGAGGCCTTCCCAAATTTCCTGTGGAGTACCTCCATAGAGGCACGAGCCTTCTAATGACTATCCCTTCCATTTCCCTTGTACCAGCACGTCTATGTCACCACCTCGTGCCAGCTGAGGCGCATGGAGGCTGCCAGCAGGTCACCCATCTACTCCCACATCTCAGAAACCTTCCAAGGCAGCAGTGTGATCCGTGCTCACAAAGACCAGCAGAGGTTCATTTCAAAGACCAATTTCCTAGTGGATGAGAACCAGAGAATTTTCTTCCCTGGAGCTGTTGCTGACAGGTACAAATCTGCCCAGCAGCTCCACAAGTGTTCTGTAATCATGTGTTGGGAGAAAAGGAGAGGGCACCTAGCAACAGCTCTGTGCTCCCATCCTCCTGCAGGTGGCTTGCTACAAACCTGGAGCTCCTGGGCAATGGCATCGTGCTGTTTGCAGCCCTGTTTGCAGCCATGGGCAGGACACAGCTCAGTCCAGGAACTGCTGGCTTCTCCCTTTCCTATGCTCTCCAGGTAACCCAGTAGGGAAATAATACCATGCTTGCCTTCATCAAAAGCAACTGCATTTTAATTTCTATTATAAAATATTACTGTGCCTTTCTAGATGCCTTTTCCTACCAAATCCTGCTGTCACTGCTGAAATCCAGAGCATCTGGAGCCCATGGCCGCTTAGGGAATGAACCTCATAAACACATGTATGGGCCATCTTCTCCCTTCTGCACCTGAACTTAAATATAAGTCAAAGCAAGCCCTGGGCAGCTGAAGCAAGGTCTTCAGCACCTGTCTTACCTGCTTATAGATTAGTTGCACAAGAGCCTAAGAAAAGCTACACCATCTTTTAGCATCCAAATCAGTAACATTTCATACTCCATAAAAATGTTGAAGGGGCTATGGCAGGACCTGGCTTTCACTTTAGCTTTTTAAGGTTTTCTGATGTAATCTAATTTCTGATATAACTAGCTGATGAGGAGATCTTTAGAAGTAAACACTAAGAAAAGTACCAGCTAACTCCTGAGCACAGCTCAGGGCTCATTTTATCTGCCCTAATGCTTCTTTTTCAATGTGGCAGATAACTGGTGTTCTGAACTGGATGGTTCGCTCCTGGACAGAAATAGAGAACAACATGGTTTCTGTGGAGAGAGTGAGAGAATTCCTGAGGACTCCTAAGGAGGTAGCTAATCCACTACTGACATTATGAGAAGGAACTGAACATCTCTGCAAACTCAATGAGTAACTTTTCTGTTCCACCTGAAAAACCTCTAGTTCTAAAAAGCCAGTCATGTTTCCATTAAAGAATTGCAGCATTTGGGTTTTATCCAACTGACTAGACTTGTTTTATAACCTCTGATCATTATTTCCTTAAGACAGTTATGCACTGGATTGCCATTGAAATAGCTTCACTTGTTAACACTCATGGAATGAGACATTCCCTGCCCATATTTGGAGTATTCATTATGTGACTTCAGATGCAACTCTCTGATAACTAATGGCTCCTAGATAGCCTTTTAGCTGTTAAGTCTCCAGTGCAATAATTTTTTTTTCTATAGTCATTAAAATTATATCTCCATATGCTGCCCTGAGAGAGGAGGCTTTCACAGTCCTGTTTATAGGGACATATAAATTTTTTTTATTGAACCACTCAATGTCAGAACTCTGACATGCAAGCAAATGTTCATCCCCATTTTCAGTAAAGAAAATCTGACCAGCATCTTTGGCTAGAGTAAAAAGCCAGCATCTGCAGTATGAAAGTTAGAGGCCTTTTTCTGGTTTGGAAACAGCAAAGAGATTGGGGGGCAGTTGGCACAGGTGTCTTAATGAACTTCCCATTCCAGTATTGCTGCCTGATTGGATAATTCAAATCAGCCTTTAACATTGCTGTTTGCTTCCATCTCTTCAGGCACCCTGGACCCTGAATGGCAAACTTCAAGGGCAAGTCTGGCCCACTGAGGGAAGAATTGAGTTTAGAAACTACAGCCTGTGCTACAGGCCAGGTTTGGAGTTAGCACTGAGGCGTGTCAGTATGACCATCAACAGGCACGAGAAGGTAAAAAAATCACTCCTTTAGCTTAGCAATGTGAGCAGTGCTGGGCACTGACCAGATCCAGGGGATACAGCCCCTGCCTGCACCCAGCTACAGCAACCCGGCAGCTGCAGGAAAGCAGGAGCCAATCTCCCACTGCACACCTTGTCCAGCCCACTACAGCAAAGAAATTCCACTTTTTCAGTCTAGTTCCACATCAAGGCCCTGTTCAAACTGCTAAATCTCGTTAATTATTCTTCCTATTAAAGGCTTTTGTGAGTCATTTTCCTACAAAATAATTTCAAACTATAAAGGCTTTCATTTAAGGAAGTATTGCCAGGCTCTGTGAATCATGAACAGCCCTAAAGATCTGATCCATGCTAAGCTGTCTCTCATCAAGAGGCCAAGAGGAACTACATGGCATGTTTGTCCAACTGTGAGAAAACAATCAACATCAAAACCAAAGTCCTTGCGTTGCACTTTACAGATTGGCATAACTGGCAGAACAGGAGCTGGGAAATCCAGCCTTGCAGTGGGGCTGCTGCGACTGGTGGAAGCTGCAGAAGGAGCCATCCTAATTGATGGACAGGATATTGCCCAACTCGGTCTCCATGACCTCAGAACCAAGATCACTGTCGTTCCCCAGGTATGAAACTCATTTCCAAAATCCTTGAACACCTGGGAAGGGCTTATAAAGATTCTGTGAGAGGAGGGACATTCAGCAATTTCCTAGGTGGAAATAACCTCTGTGCCATATTCATCTGCCATTCAATATAACATTAGTTACAGATTCCCACCCAGCAGGCAGGACCCAAGAGCTCATTTTTATAATTCATTTCAGGGGTTGTTTGTACTGTCTCTGTGCTCAGGATCCAGTTTTGTTTTCTGGCTCCCTAAGAATGAATCTCGACCCATTAAACCAATACACTGATGCAGACATCTGGACAGCTTTGGAACTGACTCAGCTCAAGAACTTTGTTGCAGATCTGCCAGAGCAGCTGGAATATAAGTGCACTGACGAAGGGGAAAACCTAAGGTACCTTAATCTGCAGAAAGAGTGGCAGGGCAGTGCCAGCCCCTGGGCTAGGAGAACAGAGCTGCTTGGATAAGGAGGCTAATTCCTTTAAAAAAACAGAATTCTTTAATGATGTCCAGACTGCAAACTGCTGCATTACTATCCTGTTTAACAGCATGAAATCAAATCATAAGGAAGACCTTTCAGACTTAATCATTGTGGTGGTTTGCATTTGTGCAGTACTTAAAACCCCACAATTTGTTCCAAGTGCAGCTCTTCTGGGTGCCATAGCAATACCTTCACCTCCCTTCCTTAGGCTGTTTAATGCTGTTACCTACCTGCAGTGCCACCAGCCTCAATCACCCTTTCAGAAAAAGGGAACAATCACCTTTTCATTATTGATTTCAAATTAATCACCTGTTCTGACCCCAAGGAAATGTGACTACTGGCCTCAGTTTACCATCCCTCTTCCTACTTGCAGCACTGGTCAGAAACAGCTGGTTTGCCTGGCCAGAGCGCTCCTGCAGAAAGCCAGAATCCTCATTCTGGATGAGGCCACAGCAGCAGTGGATTTAGAAACTGATGTCCAGATTCAGTCCATGCTGAGGACTCAGTTCAGAGACAGCACCGTGTTGACAATCGCTCACCGGGTGAACTCCATCCTGGACTGTGACAGGTAAAGACATTTCTGAGCAGGGCAGCTGATGTGGCTGACACACCACTGCAGTGGTCAACAGCTATTTCATCTCTGTCCTCTTCGTGTTTAAACCTCCAAGCTTTACTTTAGAGCTTAGAGGATCTCTCCTAAACCAGCAGGATACCAACAGATTAATCAAGGCCCTTCGCTCTCACAGGAGCCTTTCATGCTGTGTCATAGCCCTCTCCCCCCACTGACAGCAGAACCATGACTACAGCTCCTTGCGTCACCTGAGAGTTCTGAAACTAAAATACCCAAGAGCCTGCACAAATCTCACTCCAGTCTCAGCTGCCAAACACCCCTCCTCCTCCCAAACTCAGCACTTGAACCGTCACTCATCAGAAACCCTTTCTATCCCAGCACTGTTTCCCAGCTGAAAAGCTGTTGGAAAGCTTGGCTGAATAACCAGCAAGTACTGAAAGTTATTTTTAAACTAAGTAGAAATGTCGATATTTATTATAGGTGCTGGTGTATCCCCAAACTTATACTTCTTTTCATGTTCACAGGATTTTAGTCTTGGAAAATGGCCGGATAGCAGAATTTGATACTCCAGAACACTTAATAGCTCAGAAGGGAATATTCTACAGACTGATGCAAGAATCAGGCCTTGCATGACTCACTCATGGAGTATCCCCATACACTGCCACCATCAGGAGTAATTGACCTCATAATTGAGTTATTTTGGGTTCTCTCTAAAATACCTGGCAACTCAACCAAAGCTTGTTTGAGCCAGAACTGCAGTGAGTATATTGAAAGGGCTAACTTGGGATATGTGTTATTTCCATAGAAAACTCAGCAATTCCACTTGAATTAGCTTTCCAGATACCAAAACCTCACTTGACTGCTGAAAATGAGCTAGTCAGGACTTAAATACTTTTCTGGTACAAAAGAGAAAGACCACAGCATTCTCAATTTATACTGTAAATGGAGCCCAAATAGCCACCATACTTCAAGATTACATAGATTATTTTTAAAAGCAAAAAAGATTTTATGGACAGCAAAGAAGAATTTAACTGGTAGCAAGGAAACCTGTGTTTGCAGTTGATCCTAAGATTCAGGCAGAACAAATACTGTATTTTGTCAATGTCTTAAGGACTGCTCACCTGGGCACTGTTCTTACACAGCTGTGGACTCCAAGGCAGCAGCTGGAGCTCATCATCCGAAGTGCACAAACACTGGGGGAGGAGGGAAGGGGAGGCAGGATGCCACACAGCAGAGGAGAGTACAGGCTGCATGTGCCACATCTGGGGAGCAGATCCACTCCCCTTCCTCTGCAGAGGCTCAGCACTGCAGGACAGGAACGTGGCTGGGAGTGGCAGCAGAGCATCCATCACTCCCTCTGCAAAGAGCATTCCTACTGCCAAGTTCCAGGTGCTCACAGCAGGGCATGTCCAAACATTGACACCAACATTCCCAAACTGAATTTGGCCATGAGGAATTTGCAGGGTTGGAAGTGCCTTCCTTTCTGATCCCTGCAGCACACGAGGAAAGCAGCAGAATCTCACCTGATGTTTCATTCCTGGTTTTCTCCCTGAGTACAAGTTGACTCTTACATGTGCCACCCTGCTGCTAACAGTGACCTGCATGATCACCTGTCAGATGTTGTTGTAACAGACCAACAGAAGCAAAAACTTCCTGGGCTTCCCACAGTGTCTGCAGCCAGAGCTGTCCCCAAGCCTCTCCTCAGGAATCACAGGAGGACAATGTGACAGTCCAATACACACAGAGATACTGCTCTTTACTGTGACTTTCGTCAAAGCACTGTTTTCTAGAGAGCCGAAATAAAAACAGAATGAAGTATTGAAATGGGTCTTCAGTCAACTAAAGCAAATAAAACACAGAAAGGGGCAATCAGGAGGAGATGGGAGAGTACCAGCTGCAAGAATTCAACCCAGACTGTGAGAAATCTTCCATGTTGCAGTAAATAATGTCAGCCAAGATACATCAGTGTGAACTGAAATCAGACACTAAATTCAACTGTACAGCAGCTCCTCTCCCTCTTCCTTGCTAGGGCTCTACTAGGATAGGGTAGAAGGGGAGGATCACAGTGTGCTCCTGGAGGATGACTGTTCCCAACAGGAAAGGTGTCTCAGTGGTATTCAGTTCCTCCTCTGGGTCCCTGCAGGGAGCTCCATCTCCACCTTAATGTCCAGCACCAGCCACAGCCCTTATCCACAGACCCCCTGCTCTGGCCTGTGCTCTGCTCCTGCAATCCACATGGCTCCAAGCATTCCACCCTTCTGTCCATCACAGCACTGCACAAGTGCTTGGGGATTTGAAAAACTATGACTCACAGCTCATCCCCAAACTCTCCAGTCAGCCCCTGCTCATTTCATTTCCACAGAGAAAATTCCCAGCAAGCTCAGGAGACATGGAAGACACAGGCCACGGACACCTCTGGGGGTGACAGAGGTCCACAGCCCTGTGGCTCTGCTGATCCATCACTGTGACCTGGTCTGCTCAGCAAACCACAAAACAATCCAGCCCTAGCACAGTACAGTTACCTACACTCGTGGCTCCTTAGCCATCACCCTAACGACCCCAGGCCAAGCAGAATGATTAGTCTAAGCAGGACCAATAATTTCTACTTTCAAAGCAAAAAGCAGAACTGACAAAGCAAACCCTTTGTCAAACACAAGGCAAGAAAAAACACATTTTTTTTCAAACAATTTTTTACTGCAAGTTCTTTGCAAATATTTGCATTGCCGTTACAAAAAATACTGAAGAAATTTTCAGTCTATTCATTTTCAGAGTCATAATTTACAAAAAAATAAATAGCTTTACTCTAAGGACAACAATTGTCTAGTATTAAGGTCAGCAATGTCACAGACGTCCACATTCTCAGTGCTGAGTACCTGGATCCATGTGACTTTGTTTGCTTTCTTCCAGCATTTTCCTTTAAAATAAGACTAATCAGAACACAAGAAAAGCAACTTTTTTGTGACCACAAAAAGCCGAAATTTCAACATGGATCTTGAAAAACAGACTCTGTTGCCATTTTAATTGTTAGACCCCTCCGGCACAACTTCAAAAACACTAATTTTTTGGTTTTTTTAAACAACTGCAACAGAACATTTTCCCACAAAATTTAAGAGTCAACAGCAGCAGCATGAAGGGCATGTTTCTTTGATATAAGGCTAATGGTCCTTGATGTGGCAGAGCTGCTGCAAAAGCACAGCACTGCCAAAGCCAAGGGGGTTACAATCAACATCACCCTGAGCCTGTAGCCTCTGCTCAGGCAAATCCTGCTCAGCCTCATCCCCAAAGGGTCCCCAGCACTGGGAACCCCACAGTGAGCTGGGTGAAAGATCAGGGACTGCATCCACTGCTGCACTATTTGGTTCTGGAATGATTGTCATTCTAGACAAGCTTAAGGACTGCTCTGAAGTTGACTGTGCTTCTTCACGTCAGCACTACTGACATGACAGCGAACTTGTTGCTCTGTGCTGCAAACACATGAAACCTTTAGGACAATGCATAAAGCATTAACCATGTACAGTAAATGTTGTAATGAGAAAGTCTGGCACACATTTTATTTCACAAGAAGAAAAATCTTTGGACTATAGTACTATACGCCACAGAATGTTCCAAGTGCATCCCACAATAGATGGCTCATGAAATGAGGAATCTGCAAACAAGCAAATAACTAGCATTTGAAAAAATGTTTTAAACAAAGAAAAAAAAAGGGGAAGGGAACTTCAGAACATAAGAGCAGATGAAAAGAAAAAGCATTTCTGAACTTCTCTGATGAATCACTCTGCCGTACATTTGAGCATATAATGGCAGATTTCAGACAAAAAATTGGAGTCTCTGAAGTGTCTTGCACAGTGTATGAGTTTCTCCTAAAAGTGGCTGAAATCACTGCTAAGGAGAAATAAAAAATAAGAAAAAACTGCATCTTCATGTTGCTTCCATTGCTTTACTGTGTCTGAAACTCAGCTGTGTGGTTCAGTCCAGCTCAGGGGAAGTTACAGTTCTCCAAATATATCACCTCCCTCTTCCTCACAGTAAATAGCCAAGTTCAAATGCTACACCAAGCCTGAATCTTTGGCCATGCTATAGAAAATGCCTTTTTCCTGAAGTAGTTGGTCTGGGGCACCACACTCCACCACTTCTCCTCTCTCCAGGACTAAAACTCTGTAAAACAAGGAGATGGAACAAAAAAAATTATTACAGGAAGTTCCAGAAAACCAATGAACATTAATAACATCTCTGTGCAGACAGAGACTGCAGCATAGCCATTATGTGCAAGTGCAGACAGTGCTGACTGTGTGACCAGAATGGGGTCCTCACTGTCCCTCCCCACCTCTCTGCAGATGGTTGGTGGGTGCACTGTTTATATAGCACATGGTTACCCAGCCATCTACAGACACAGCACATGGTGATCCCTCTGCTCCTGCAGAGGAGACTCTGGACT
This sequence comes from Regulus satrapa, assembly GCA_013396955.1. Taxonomy (NCBI): domain Eukaryota; kingdom Metazoa; phylum Chordata; class Aves; order Passeriformes; family Regulidae; genus Regulus; species Regulus satrapa. The sequence goes on along the minus strand of VWZN01009801.1, from coordinate 704,202 downwards.
GTGCTCTGAGCCAGCCAGAAGTGAGCTGGCAGCATTTCTGAGGTGTGTGAGGGCCTGTAAGGCCCTGCATGAGCTGGGATAACCTTCCCTTGACACCCCTCCCCACCAACTGCTGTTACACAGCTTTTGTGAAAAAACAAAAACATGCAACTGGCACAAGGAAATCCCCATAGTCCATGGTCAGATCACTGCTAGAACAGTCCCAGCTGCCCCTACGGATGGCCAGGCACTGCAGAGATGGCCACCAAGCCCCTGGCAGGGGTTGCTGCCTGGTGTCAACACTGCCACAGCTGAATTGGGTGATCCCAAACACCAAATAAACTTCAGAGGGCAGGATCTACAACTTTGGAGTCCCTGTGCTGTCTGTGCCTAAATTAGGGCAACATCCAGGAAGAGACTCCTGTCCTTGCCTCTCTCCCCTTCCCAGTTTGGAACAGCACAACAGCAGTGTGACAGAGAGACAAGAGGAGCTCCAGAGGCCAAGCACAGCCACCATGAGGCAGAACACACACACCCTACCCCTCAAAACAGGAATTCCAGCAGCTCTGTGCAGAGACGGCTAGAAACAAACCAGTAAACAAACATGCAACTAACACAAAGATTGCCATCTAAGTGGAACACAGTACAGGTCTCACAGTCAGCAAGATAAAAGCAGTATCACTGTACCTCGTGTAGTCCATGATTGTGTTCAGACGATGTGCTATAGTTAACACAGTACATTCTTCAAATTGAGACTTTATAGTTGACTGTATGAGCTTATCTGTTTCAAGATCAACAGCAGCTGTGGCTTCATCCAGAACCAGGATTTTGGACTTCCTGAGCAGAGCTCGTGCCAGGCACACCAGCTGGCGCTGTCCCACACTGCTCAGATGGGATGGGAGGGTGGGGAGAAAAGTCAGAACAAGTTTAGAGCATTTATTAGTATTCATTTTGGAACCTGGCAATTCCTCGTTCTAAAGATATGATGGGTCTTACTATTTCCCTGCAGAATATCTATCAGCATCTGAAACTACATTCCCCCTCAGATGAGGTCCTGGCAGTGGAGCAAGAGAATACAAGTGGTTTCAACATGACTGCACCAGGCAGATTCACTGAACCATGCAGTGTTGAGGACTGGACTTTAAATGATTTCTACCAACTGAACGTATAAAACCCTGATAAGGTGCAAATAGCAATGAACAGCTTCCTTAGAATAACTGCTGCTGCTTAAATGGTTTCCAAGGCCGCCCAAGCTGACAAACCTCCCAGCATTCCCAGTATTTCTTAAATTATTTGAATTTCCAAACTCAAGAGCTGAAAACATATTGAATAAAACCTTGCTGGTTGATTGCCTGGTCACACATTATGGATTCTCCAGCTGCCTTCCCAGACTCTCACACAGGGCTGGGGGCATTAGAACTTTCACAGGCACACTCATGGTTCAGTTCAGCACACACTTTCTCTGACCTACCTGAGGTTCTCACCACCCTCAGCACACTCATGATTCAGTTTATCAGGAAGGGAGGATACAAAGTTCTTCAGGTGAGCCAATTCCAAAGACCTCCAAATGTCTTCATCAGAGTGTTGGTCAAAAGGATCAAGATTCATCCGCAGAGAGCCAGAAAACAATATTGGATCCTGGTCATGGAAAGAGGTAATTGACAATGTGCACAGGACATGGCAAGTGCTCCAAAAATATTTCTTAGATAAACGAAGGAAACAACATGTACAGATGCAGTTGCAAGCAAGTTAATATACTGAATATAGAAGTGAGGGCTTGGTTTTTTCCAGTTAAAAGTTATTCTCTCTCACTCTTATTCCTTACTCTTACTGGGGGCCTGACCTCTTCCCTTTGCAGTTTCTTGCAGTCCAGACCTTTCCATTAGTCAGTAACTCATGAATTCAGAAAAAAACCTCAGCAAAACAAATCAAAACACCCAAACCCCAGCCAACTTTCTTTTTACTGGACCTCTAGGCTAAAAAGGAGGCCCCCCCGTTCAATCCTTAGTCAGCAGGGACTACTAGCTCAACTTTTCACTTCTTAGAGAATTAACCATTTATAACTATTTCCCAACTCCTCATCTGCAGAATTATTTTTCTCATCTACAGTATGATTTTTTTCTTCTCAGACAGAAAGAAATACTACTTCAGAAATAATGATGCAAAACAATCAAAAGGAGAAAGCCATGTCCCCCTTCAGCATTTCCATAACAGGTGGTGCAGAAAACCTTTTACAGTGAATTAACTTGTTTTTGCCAGTGTGCTGGCAATGGTAATTCAAAACATCCCATTTTATAGTCCTGCTTTGAATCAGAACAGGCAAAAAGGCTACACAGTAAGAACAAAAACACTTGAGACTAAATCCGAAGCTCATAAAGCTGTATTTCCAAATGCTTGGGACTATCAAACCCACAGCTGCTGGGCTAGACTGGGATGGTTATGAACAGGTTTCTGTGCAAGAACAGCACTGATAGCACACACTGTGCCCAGTTCACAAAGGGATCTCAAGCAGCTGTTCAGCTGATACCAGGCACTCCCACTCAGGCCGAGCTGTCTGTACTAAGTGATCAGCTCCTGAATCCAGAGGCCAAGGCCAAGATTTTATTTCCACAACACAGCTCAGCCACAGCCAAGCTCCTGCTTGTTACCTGGCACAGGCAAATTGAAACCAGCCTAGGGAAAAAAGCTTGGTATCAAGTCCATGAAAGAGTCAGCTGAAGTGACTGAATTTCACAGCACAAATCAGAGGAGGAATAACAATTTTCTCCTCAGTACTTTATGGAAAGAGTACTGGAGTGCAAAAAGCAAAGGAGTTCTGGTAGTGGCAGGATTTGGCACCAACCTGAGGGATGATGGTAATCTTGAACCTCAAGTCATGGAGGCCAATCTTTGCAATATTAACCCCATCAATAATAATTTCGCCTTCAGCTGCTTCATTAATCCGAAACAAACCCAAAGTAAGTGAGGATTTTCCAGCTCCTGTTCTTCCAACTATTCCAATCTGTTGGGAAGAAATACAAAAACAACTTAAAGGAAAGAGTTAAAGCATTTCCCAGAATTTCCACCTGAAACCGACACATTGTCATACTTCTGGGGTTATCCACACGCCAAAAGCATTCAGCTTCACACTGTATGTTTTACTTCCAGGTTGGCCTGAAGTCTTGATCAATTTTTTTAAAATATAAGATTGCTTGGCTGATACCGATGGCTCTTGCCATCGGCCCGTTCTAACCACTTGAGGTAGCATTCTGCCCATATTTGTAGGTAAAAAGTGTGCACTCAGGAGAAAACAAATGCCCAGTTGGCTACCACAAATAAGGAAGCTGGATAGTAGATCTGACATAGCTACTTTTTATGCTGCTGTGCAAGATCCCACTATTAACAGACATCAGAGAATCCTCCAGGACTGGGGTGAGACATGTGAGTGCACGGTCAAGGAAGCAGGAGAAGAAACACTCACATCAGCTTAACCAGATCCAGAGAATCTGCTCAGAAGTCCCATTTTTTCATGCAGTCTCTCCTTGCAACTTCTGCCTCTCTAGATCAGGCTTCCCCCCCTCTACTCTAGGCTGTTTTCCTGAGATTATAATTAACTTAATCTCTTTGCAACCTACTCCTCTTTGCTTATGACAAACAAATTAGCAGAATTCCCTGGGAAGGGGACGTAAATCAGGATAAACCTCACTCCCAATGAAACCAAGCAAACTGATACTTTGCAGCCCCACCTAACAGTGTCTCTTTATCCACAATGCAGAACACACCTTGCAAAGGCTGAGAGCCCACAACATCTGCACCTGCAACAGGGCTGATTCCACAAAAGCTTTCCTAGGTCTCAAGAACCCCAGACACATAACACAACAAGGTTAAACCTCTCTTCTGTTTATGCATGCAGACCTGTCAACTCAACACTGCACTGTGAATTCGATCATTACCTTTTCACCCCCATTGATGGTGACATTTATGTTTTTCAGAACCAGGTCCAAGTCCTCACGGTAGCGCAAACCGAAGCCTCGGAATTCCACCTTCCCTTCCTCAGGCCAGCTGCTAGCTGGGGCTGTTTGCTCAATGCTCCACTCAGCCTGAAAGAGCCCCACAAACACCTCTGGTCAGCACCCACTCCAACCAGCACAGGCTCAGACTACAATTCAGAAAAATCCTTCTTAAGGGTTAATTTGCAAAAGGAACTGTGATGAGAAGAGAAGGAGAGGTGTCTCAAGACAGATGAGTGTGAGTAGCCAAGGACTTGGCTAGCTAAAATCCCACTTACTGGAAAAACTTTCCTCTTGCCAATGGCAGAGTCATGCAGGCAGCACCCATTCACACAACCTGTCTGTACACCCCACCATGACAAGGAAACTTCTGGGGCAGCCACACATGCAACTAGAAGCAGATTAGCTGAGACTGTGCACTAAAACATTAATAAGCTGATAAAAAGCTGCTGCCTCAGCCTCCCACAGGGGTGAGAAAGGAAAGAACACACCCCACTGCATTCACTGCCACTGCCAAATAAAAAGGCTTTTTACATGTATGAACACTGGTCTGCTACCAGAACTTAAGAAAAAAATTTTAGGAAGGGTCTTCATAATGTTTGGTTGCAAAAATAGTGACCCAGATCAGGTTCAAGTGACAGGCAAGGCAAAGAGAAGACACAGGGAACTCCATAACCACAAAGGGAATAACTACACAGTAAATGAGTTATGTTATTTGAATCAAAACAAAAAAGAGTAAAACCTTTTTATTCCCCATACTGAGTGCAAAAAGAGAAACAAAAAAAACCCCCATTGCTTAAAGTCTTAGGAAACCTAAACATTTACGCTGCCATACTGCTTAGCTTTGAACATAAGAGACATTTCCTAAACGGCACTGTGTAAATACATACATACAGTAGATATACCACAAAAGCACCAACAGGAACTTCCCACTGAGTCCCAGCCTGTCCCGGCAGGCACTCACAGCCCTGAGCTCTGTCCCACCCCTCAGCTCAGAGCACAGGCCCACCCTCCAAGCCATTCAATGGGCAGCTGAGGCCTCAGAACAGGGCACCGGCTTCCACAAGCGTGGGGGACAACTCAGTTCCAATACCTCCTTCTCCATCTCCGCATATTCTTTGACTCTTTCAACAGCAACAATGTTGGTTTCCAGCTCAGATGACATGCGAACCAGCCAGTTCAAGTATGCTGTAATCTGCCAGGAGGAAAGAAGTCAGAGAGCAGTTTACACTAAACAGGTTACCTGCAACAAATGAACAACATGGAACAACCAAAGCATTGCAATTTCATGGAAGGCATAAACACAGGTGAGATCTTGGTTAATCAGTGCTGGAGAGGAGGAAAGCCTAAATGCCCTAACAATGCTCGGGATGAGACACCTTGGCCACATCCCCTCACGCAGAAGAAAAAGAAGAAACTTCCCGGCATCTTCTCAGATACTATTTGTAATTACTGTTTTCTGTATTTTCCTTATATTAGTTTTCCATCCAAAGCAAGGTTCTGACTTTCTGATGCAGTCGGTTCAGAGGTTTTGCTCTTTTTAGAAAAGGCAGAATTACCTGCAGTGAGTAGGACACTGAGAGGCCAACCAGCCCCGCACTGAGTTTGGTGCGTGCAATCACTGCAAACAGTGCTGCAAACAGGACAATGCAGTTTCCCACGTACTCCAGGCGGACAGCCAGCCACCTGCAAGGCACAAAAACATCTTTCTTTGCCCACAGACATCAGGGATGTGGACAACAAATGGTCTGTCACACTTTTTTTTTTTTTTTGTAAGATTAATAATATGGCATGTGTCCTGCTGGTGATACAGGCACTGTAAGATCCATGAGGTTCTGCTCCAGTGTGTGAATCTAGAGGCATTGAAAATGAATGAATCTTTCATGTGCATAAGCTCCTGTCTTAACTACAACTGCTTTCTGAACACAGAGATCAATAAAAGAAAACTTTTAAAATAATACAACACAGAAGCAAGGCAGGAACTCTCAGAAAGATTAGAGATTAAAATGTAATCTTAATTCCATCAAAGAAGTCTAAAGAAAACATCTCTGAAATGGATTTATCTACACAGGCTTCCCTGCCCTGGACAAGCATGTCCTGTAAGAGCTGTGCCTGGTAAGGAGCAGAGCCAGCAGACCCACATCCTCCCCAGGTAACTGCAGCCCCACCGGTACCTGTTTGCAACGATGCTTGGATAATAAGCTTTCTGGTTCTCATCCACCTTCATGTCATTCTGCTTGATGAAACGTTTCTGCTCCTCAAAGGCTCGGATGACACTGACTCCCAGGAGAGTCTCATTGAAGTGGGAATACACAGGGGAACGGCTGACAGACTCCAGGCGCTTGAGCTGCCGCGAAGTGGCCACATAAAACCTCTGCAAATCAGAGTATGAGAATTATCATTACATCCAGATTGTTTCTAGAAAGACAAGGGGAATTATAAACATTTCCCTGCCATCTGGGCTTTTAGTGACAATGATTCAACTAACACATGGGAATACACACCTTCTCCAACACTTTTAGGCCTAAAAGACCATAATGTACACTCTGCTGCCTTTAAACAGCTGCCACTCAACACATCTCATGCCAGAGCCATTTTCTCCTCTGTACTTTATCAGCAAGTTTAGTTTAACAGTATAAAAAAACATATCACTACTTTGAGGTTTACTAAGAGCACCAAGAGGATTTACAAATTCAAGAACCAAAGTCAAACCTCAGCTGCTTCTCTTCAACCTGTGCAGGCTCTACCAGTTTCTAGGAGTAAAGCCAGAGTGAAGCAAGCACACCCTACCCACACAGGACAGGAGTGAAAGGATGCCATCCACTCTCTTGCTCTGTAGACAATATTCTGATGAAACAGGCACAGGAGCAATACACATATGCTCCTCTAAAGGCTACTCTCATGTTTGGAAAGAAGTCTTGGAAAAGTCCATGTCTTCCATAGTTGGGCTCTGAGCAACAAGCTGTGCAAAATCTACCACAAAATCTAACAGCACTTTTATAACGTAGGTATTAAAGGATTAAATTCTGCACAGAAGTTATTTTACACTTGACAAAGGAAGGAAATGCTGTGCTAACATCAGATTATCAGTAAACCATGCGAAGCACAGTCAGTCAAGCATGACTCAAATCCAACACATTAAAATCCTTCCTCGTGCAGGGTAAGAACTGTCTTAAACAACAGAGGATGTGCCTGCTGGTCCTGGCTGCCCCAGGTAACACCCTTTACCTGCACGAACAAGTACAAAAGTCCCAGGGGTGGAATGATGACAGCAGCTATAGGTGTGGCCAGCAGAATGATGATACAAGCCCCGATCACGTTAAATGTGGAGCCCATGAACATCTTGATGATGGGTGGGATGGTGGAGTCAATGGTGTCCATCTCCTTGGAGAAACGGTTCACCAGGTTCCCGCTGGGCGTGCGCTCAAAGAAACTCATCGGAGACCTGAGCACGTTGTGCAGCAGGTTGAGGTGCAGGTGTCGAGATGCAAAGATCCCTCCTACTGACACCACCATAGAGTAGCCAAACACAGCAATACCTAGAAAAGGAGACTCGTTAGTAACTGCTGCCACCTCTCACATAAAACATTTTCCTCATTTTGCCATCATTTAGCATTAGCATGTCTCTAGTACTATAATCCTGAGAACTAGGGATAACTTCAGGTAGACTCAGAAAACATGTCAAGTAGTTAAAAAAAAAAAAACAATAAATGAAAACATGACATTCCTTTCATTGTTCCTCCATCACAAAAATTTGTGCAATATTTGAACACTTTCCCTGAGCAAAAATCACTGAATTTGCTCTTGGCATTTGTTTTTTTATTGTGGGATTTCCATGGCAGTTCTCAAGTGGGGTACCTGGGGTGTTGGATTTCATGGCAAACAAACTAAACCACAAAGAGGACACAAAATAAAACATCACGGAAGCAGCCTCCCCACATTGCCCTGGATGGAGCCACAGGCAGCCAGAGCAAACCCCAGCCAGGGCAGCTGAGCCAGGCTGGGGCTGCAGGGAGGCAGCACAGCCACAGCCTCCAGTGACAAACTGCCCCTGCAGACCAGGCCAGCAGCCTGCTGACAGGCCAAGGAGACACTTCTCAGATCAAATGTTTTGTCACAATTCTGGCTCACCAGCCAGCGAAACACTTCTCACTTTCAGAAATGTCATTTACAAATGAAAGGAAAAACACATTTTGTAACTGAGTAATTGTATAGGTTGGTTTGCTTGTTTTTTGAGGTTTTTCATTCCAAGTTGTTCATTTTTCTATGAAAAGCCACACTCAAATCCTTAGCAAAATGCTGCTGCAGGCACCAAGAGCATTAGAAACACTGAATCAGCAAATTTTGAAGTACACAAGACCAAGCAAACCTTGAGAAATTCCCAGTGCTCCATATACTCCCAGTCTGAGAGTTGTATTCTGCTGTGTCCCATTGATAATAGGATCATCTGTCCATAAACTCAGCCAGTAGTTGGAAGCCAAGGAGGCTATATGATTACACATAAAGAGGAAAATGGCCAGGAAAGACATAAAGAGTCCAATTGCTTTCATGTAGTCCCAGTACACTGATGCCTTTACCTGAAGACAGAAGACAAAGAGAAATACTCATTTTACCCTTAAGTTTTAAAACTAGCAACTCCCCTTGTCCAATGCCTATTCGAAGTCAGTATCCTTCCATCAGGCCATGAAAACACAGCAGCTGCACTCCAGAGAGCCACTGCTTGGGAACACATGCTGCAAAGCATTCTGTGAAGACACGCCAAATCCAACATTCTCTCAGGGCAGGCACACATCATTCTCCCTTTGTCATCCAAGGGAAGGGAGGAGTCGGGAGGGAACTGCCTGAAGTACCACAGAGCATCAGGAGCAGAGCCAAAAGCTTCACTGAGGAGTTCCAGTTTCTGGCTCTCTGTACCACGAGATTACAAAGCCTTTAAACCAACCCTTGCTCCACATGGCTTGTATCCTATGAACTATCTTTAACCAACAACAAGCAGTCCAAGCCTGGATTCAAGCAACATTGCTAGGAGCTGTAACTGCCACTTTCCCAGGAACCTCAGTCTCAGGTTTCTCAAAAAGCCCTGGCTATCCTGGGATTAGATATGTCTACAGTGGAAACTTGGCTTCAGTTCATCTGAGTCAATTGCAGCTCCTTACAATGAAGAGCAGTTTTCATTAAGTCACCTAATTTGTCACAACCTCTCTCCAAGAAATAGCTGCAAGTTTTCCATTTCTCCTTCTACACTTTGATGTGGTCAGGCCCATCCTCTCACTCAGAAGTTCTGTGTTGACATTCTTCCCACAGGCAAACACGGGGCTCAGGTTTGGGAACAGAAGGCATAGCAAGACTTCCATCCAGTATTACTCAACAAACAGCAAGTTCAAGAACTCACACAGCCCATTCTCACACCAGTTACATGGTCTTCAGAAGTTATTTTCTTCTGAAACAGATTTTTCCAAAATTGAAAGAGGGCACAGAAGTGGGAACTGGAGTCTTACCCTCCCAGTCTTTGCTGTGTCGGCCTCTGTCAGTTTCCAGGAATTCTTCTCACCAAACGGCTTCTGCAGTTCCGCCGTGCTGCTCTGGTGCTGTGGCTTCCCAGTGTCTCTGCTGTATGTCGAAGAGTTACTGAGTTGCCTGTTTGAAGACATTTATTTTTTCATCTTAGCTTGACACAGGAGAAGTGCAACATCACAACTAGGCTTTGACAGTCCAGAGCTCCAAGTCAAGTTTGCACTCCTATGGAAATGCCCTAACCTGCCACCACAGGGCCATCCCTGCTCCCCTCAGGACACTCTCCCAACACTCCCTGAAGGACCTGGAGTCCCAAGGACCCTCAATCAGCTGCAACTAGCAGCCACCACATGAAGGAGCCTTGGTTGCACCACCACACTCCCAAAGAAAAAATGCTTTGTGACCATCGAGACCAGCCTTTCCATACCCCATCATCAGCACAGTGCAAAAAGGGTACTCCCACTCCCCCCACAGCAGGCCATTTAACTCCCAGGCACTCATTAGCTTCCAGAAATACAGTGTGCATATAAGAACAGAGGCACTGCTACAGCACTGTGTAGAGCACCATAGGAATAAGACTAGGAGATGATTTGGAAAGGTATAATCAGAGTGATTAAGCAGAATAGCAGCTGCATTAGGTCAGACTAAAGGTCCACTTGGCACTTCACCCCATCTGAGAGCAGTAAAATGCAAAAGCCGTAGGAACACATGCAAAAGCTGGACTAACCAATAAAACTCTCTCCCTTTTATGCAAGCCAAGCCCACAATATCTTGCTATGACACAGGAGTTTCTTTACATGGAGAGAATATCATGAGAGTTGTGTGTGTGCAGACATAGATGTGCAACAGTCTGCAGCAGCCTGGAGTGGGGCTGCAGTCCAGAGTCCAAATGCCAGCAGCTGGGAGCCAGGGCAGCTCCAAGGACACAGGACTGAGCTCAGCCACTGCAGAGGGCTCTGCATAGACACAGGCAAAGCATTCCCAGCAGAAAACCTCATCCTGTTCGACCACAGAGGGCCTGCCTGAGGCCCCGTGTGCTCGTTAGTGTTCCTGCTGCAGGAGCTTTGCCTTTCTCAGGCTGCTGGATCCAGCACAATAAATTTTCCCTCTAACAGATAGCATAACCATCAAGTTATTGGTTATCCACATCTGAGTGACTATACTGAAATGGATGGGAAAAGAGGAAAAAAAATAAAAGAACACACACCTGTGCATCAGCTTTCCAGGGGCTTCATTTACAAGGCCTCCATTTTCTGTAGGCTTGACTTCCTTTGCAGATGGACTATTTGTATCTGAGAGGGTGAAAAGTAAACGTGAAAATGGTTAGGCAAAGAGACACAAGCATTTCATTTCAATCCTAATTGCCAGTTGCAGTCTTAATGTACAACCAAGGCAGGGAACACAGGTATTTACAGATAGTAACAAAATTGACCAGGTGAACAAATCAGTTTAGTTCCCTAATACTCCCAAGATAGTTAATTGCCAAGATAGGGAACATTTATTTCTGTAGCAAATGTAGGCCAGTAATAATGTAATATAATTAGGAGGACATATTTTATGAGGAGGTTCAAGCATGCAATACCAAGTCACATGTGACCCACTCCATGGAAACAAACCAAATACTCCAGCCACTCATTTTCAAACCACAGCTTCTACACAGTTAGTTATAAATTATTTCTATTTTAAAATGCAATGAGAAGACATTGTGTAAATGATGGAGTAAAGCTATAAGAACAGCAGGCATGTGGTAGTAACTTTGAGTCTTCCTGCAAAGTTGAGCAAGAAGAAATGTGCAAAATCCTGGTGTTTTAAGCAACTGCAGAAATCAGTTAATCAGACTTTAAGGAAGCGATCTTTCCATGAATTCTTATACCACAACATCCCACTTGTACCAAGATGCAGCACACACATCTGAAAAACTCCAGAAAACCTGTCAGCCTGAAATATTAACCTTTTCTGAGCAATTTAATTCCGTGTAGTAGAGTGCCACGAGTAAAACTTCTAGTTTCAGGTTATGTCGATTTTCCTTATAAAAACCAATGTCAGACTGCTAAAAAGTTATCTGTCAGGAAATGGAACTCTATTTTCATGTATGGAAGTTAATTTGGAATCTGCAATAAAGTTTTGTATTTATGAAGGATCCATGCACAGTTTATGCAAAGGTATTGACCTGAATATACTCAAAAGATATTCAGGAAAATTTGTGTAGATCTAGAGTCTGACATTTTCATGTTTTTATATGAAAGCAAAATATATGCATAAAATAGATCATCAACACATTAAGTGTGGACTGCTCTTCCTTCTGCATCTGCAAACTGAGTATTGGTTCATTACTCTAAAAACCAAAAAATAAATTGTTCAGCATGGTCTTAAAAATACAAAAAAGCAGAAAATATGAAAAAGTTCAATCATTCAGTTCTTAGCTGTGTGAATAAGACCAAACCAAGATGGGACTGATGGTTATTTTAAGCACTTGACAGCACTTGTTTTGAAAGCTTCCCTTATGAAAAACAGCAAGCATTCCAGCACTACACTGTTTTAGAACATTGCTGAAGAAAACAAAACAAGTAAACTATCTTCCCTTAAAAAGCTCAAATCTGATTTCATGTTGTAGGCTATGAAGATTTCTTGCTTACACCACATTTAGCTCTGAGAACAAAAAAAATGCTCAAGACTGCCATAGTAAATCTGACATTTGCACTTAAGGTGCAAATTTGCACCCACTAATGAGGGTTCTGCTGAAAAAAATACACAGAAATTATAAAAGGGAATAGCTATGACTACTGAATACACATTTGAGAACACAAGGGACCCTCAAGGCTCAATCCTGATTGATGCTTCTCTTGGTACACTCACTACATTTCTAGGTCCAGGGTGTATCTACAAAATTAAACTTTCCTCATGGAAGCCTCTGAGATTCAGAATTGCTGCTGAGCTACCTACAACCTGCCACACACCAACTGCTGCAGCTCACATAACTAACGACAAGCAAACCATGCAAACACCTCCTACTGCACGGATAAAATCCTGATGACTCAGTCTCTTGTAAATAAACTGCAGCTACTCCAAGGCAAGCACAAAGCCACATGGCAAACAGTTAACTGTTTCCAGAGGTTGGATTGCTCCTTCGAATAAAGGCTCTGACTCTAAAAGCACACATAATCAACTTTTTTCCAGAATACACTCTACCATTTTCAATCTTTACTACCTCACGTCCAAGTAGAATAACCTAAACCCCAGAACCCAAGGCAGAATCAAATTTGCTGAAATGGACCTATTTTTAATCCCAAGCCACAAACAGAGTTTTCCCACAGAGAGAAGAAACCCCGAGAAGCTGAGGATGGGAGAGGCAGCAGCAGGGCACAGGGGCTGAGGGAACCCTCAGGAACCCCAGGGAGAGAGCAAGGCTGGGAGGGAACAGCTGCAGCCAGACCTCGGGGCCTGCTAGGAGGAGAGGCTTTCCCACCCTTGGAGCAGCAGATGTACTCCAGGCAGAAAGCAGCAAGCCACGGGGTTCTCAGGCTGCCAGCACAGAGCTGCAGACACAGGGGAGCCTCCCTTGCACAGGGGGTGTGCAGATACCCTGCAGCCAACTCAGGCTGACTCCCATCACAGACTGCTGTGCTCACCCAAGAGCCTGTGCTTCTCAGTAATAGTGGCCTTTTACACATTCAACAGACATGAATATTATCCCTATGAATCAGACAAACAATGCCTCTACTTTTCACTTTTTACCACTGGCAGAAGATCACTTGACTAGAACTGATGAACGGATCTGCTGCAAATAGGCCAACCCTGTGCTGCATCAATCCCCTCCAGATCACCAGAGTGGTACTGAATTAGAAGTGCCTCTTATTAGAAAACTGCAGAGAATCATGGCAAAAGATAAAGCACTGGCTCAACTTCCAAAAGAAAATTCAGTAATTAAATGGAAGAATAAAGTCATTTAGTTTAATGAAAAGGATTTCAAAACCTACTTTTCCACATTTGAAAACTGGAGGAGACAAAGACTAAAAGAACAAGGCTATTAAATGAGGCAAATCTTCATATTAAAGTCAACTTGTTAACTGCCTAGGGAAGCAGAGAGAAAGTTAAATTTGCCTACAAATTTTGCATACACTGAAGACTGCAACACATCTGACTGAGCCCCAAGTAGCTACAGAAGCACCTACAGAAAACACACAGAAGTTACCCTGATTCTGCTCCCACAGAATCTCTTCCCACAGTGAGACACCCACCCAGGCAGTATTTGCTGTTAGAGCATCCACCCAAACTAGCACCCCAGTCTGCAGAACAACAACTGGGGCTACCACGAGTCCTTTCCAAGAGGAATGCCAGCCCACAGCAGGGCCTCCTGAGCTTTGAGATGGCAGATCATCCCCAAATCCAGCTCCACTTCCACTTTGCCCATGATGGACGCATGAAGAGCACACCAAAACCACCTCTGTGTTCCCTCTAGAGAATGGGAAGGAACCAGTGGTTTTCCAAATGGACGACAAAGCAGGCTCAGGCCCCTCCTTGCTCCAAAGTCTTCTTTGCAGCACTCAGCATCTGCTCCCAAATTTGTGTCACCAACTTAACCCCAGCCAGCACAGTGCAGGCACCTCCTGCACTTCTCAGCAGGAGTGGCAGGAAATCACCACAGTGAAGGAAACAGGCTGGAGGCAAAGACGAAGTTCCCCTATTAAAATCCAATACTGTAACTGTCTGTAGATAAAATAAAAATAAATCTGAAGTGTATTCCTGTACCAGGGCAGCTCTATGGCTGTTTTGTAAAGCAGAAGCAGGAGTCAAGGCCAGCAGCAAGACCATAGAGCTGCTTTCTCCTCCTCCCCTTCCACAAAGGAATTAGTTGCATAAAGAAGGCAAATCTTATCAGAGACAGGAAGGGTGTATAACCCCAACTGGCCTTTAGACAGGCTCACTACCATCTGAATTTTGCACTAAGAGGAAACTGTACTACTGTAGATCTGTCACACATTTTCCTAATTTTAAGAAAGAATGTGTGTTTATCCTCACAACCTTCAACACCCTCAAGAAATAAGCAACTCTACCTATACAGGCAGTCACAAGGAATAGTAATTTATTTAATTACTACCAGTTCTACTGTTTTTCCTGTAACAGGACTCCCTTGTTAGCACAACAGACATCAGGAGAGTTTATCTGTGAGCTTACCACTGCTCTCCAAGGTTTGTTCAGCATTAGCATATGTACGAAGAAACTCAGCAAAAGCCCCATCTTGCTCCAGCAGCTCCTGATAAGAGCCCATCTCAGAGATTTCTCCATCAGTCATTACCAGAATTGTATCCATCTGAGGCAGATAGTTGATTGCATGGGTTACCAAAACCCGAGTCTAAAAGGCAAAAGAAAATAAAAGGTTTCTGTCATCTCAGATTAGTGAATGCCATGGTTGGACTACTGCTCTTTACTACTTGAATTCTGTGTATAGTAGAATAGTAATGAGGGACAGGCATGCAGCATTTTTAAGAGAACATTGTCTAGATCTTTCCATCAAATAATTTTGAATAACAGAAACCAAAGCACCTTTCACTACAGAAATGTCAGGGCTTTATAAAAGTCCTCTAGAAATTGCGTAAGGATCCTTTCCTTTTTCAGATGTTAGAAACAGAAGTCTAAATACACAACTCAACAAACTTGGAATCATTTGAACTCGGCCAAGAAAAAGCATTATCCAGAGACATTATACATACTTTATTTTTCAGGATTCCTTTTGGTCCAATAACTTTTTCAAAAATATGCTTCCCAACATGAGCATCAACAGCTGATAAAGGATCATCAAGTAAATAGACATCTGCATTGCAGTAAACTGCCCGAGCAAGACTGACTCGCTGTTTCTGTCCTCCAGACAAATTCACACCCTGGGGAAACAAGAAAACACAATCCTTTACTTACAGCTGAAAGAAGATGTCTTGCTACTGTTTATGAAAGACACAAGTCATAGGTGGTTTATTTAAATTAGAGGAATTTCAACATTGCATGAGACAGATCTCCACAAATCATTTCAGCACCACAATAGCATAAGCAATCAGTCACAATCCTCTTGCAAGGAAGCACATCTCTTCTGTTCTGTCAGTGAAGGGCCAGCCAAAACCAAAAAAGGTTGCTAGTCTTGTAAAGCAATTAACCCTGACTGACCTGCCTAACTCTGTACATTCAGAGACTTTTCTTCTCAGCTGTATTTCTGCAGTGCTGCCTCTGATTTAAGAAACGAGCTGTGTTCACACTGTCCCAGCATGCCTGGCCTGCTGCACCTGCACTGCACTGGGCTGTCCGTGTGGCCCCTGCAGCAGCCAGACCACAGGTCCCAGGCCCTGAGAGCAGCAGCTCAGAGAGCCCCCAGCCCCACACCCCCGTGCCAGCTCCTGGCACAGGGACATGGGGTCCTGCAGCTTCCCAAACCCCACACCTCGCCTGCTTTGGGAACCAAGGGCCAGATTTGGGGCGATGGTCATTCCTGTGGATTGTGATTCAGATTTTTTGGAGGGGTTGGGGCAGGGCGGGGGGGGGGGTGTTTGCTTGTTTTGAACTAAACTGAAGTGCTCAGAAGATTTGTCTTTTCCTGTTTCTATGTATTTTTCAGCTCTATAGCCCAGGCAACTTAGAAACAATTGAAAACTGTTACTACAAGATGGTTTCATATTTGTAACTGAGGTTTCCTCCCCTTTGAGGCCTGAAGGGAAGGAAAACACACTGTTCAAATCTGCCCTTTATCCTAGAGGATTTCTGCTGTGAATGTTTTAAATTCAATACAACTTTGAGATAAAGTAAAATGAGAGTCACAAAGCCTTGACTACAAGCAATAGCAGTGTTATGGTGGAGTGGGTATTGAAATACCTTTTCTCCTATTTCTGTTTTGTCTCCTGAAGGAAGAATCTCTATATCAGGCAGCAGGGCACAAGCCTCAATCACACACTTGTACCGGCTCCCACTCATCTCCCTTCCAAAGATAATGTTATCTTCCAGAGTTGCATTTTGGACCCAGGCTTGCTGAGGAACGTAGGCTACAGAGCCCTGCAAGAAAAATAAAGTTCAGTACTTTAGACTGAGTCTGTACAGAGAGTCAAGGCACAGCAGGGTTTTGTGAGGCAGGCAGTGCTAATCACCTCACAAATTACCTACGGTCATTTCCAAACAAAGTAGTTCTTGGGCTCCCCCCCCCCTCCTCCAAAAGGTTATTTTTATAATCCTCTCTACAAGTGAATGTAACAAAGTGCATTGGTGGAAAATAAAGGACTTCAAACAAAATACGCTTAACATAAACCTGGAGGAAACATTTATTTAGAGAACGTTTGCACAATTACTGCATGTCAAAAGTCATTAATTCTTTCATATAATTATAAATTACATTCTGCACAAAGAGTTTAATCTGCAAGTGTTTAACAAATGCACCCCTGCCAAGAGATTTTTGCAGAAAGCAAAGGAAGTGGTTTTCATGTAAAAGTCACTTCAAAGGAGGAGACTGAAATAATGTAGAGTATTTTGCTTTCAGTATCAGTTCTGCCTTCTCTTTCTGCACTAATAATTAGTGATTCAGATCTCAACTAGTTTACTTTTCCACAACAATTCTGATGGTGGCCAAACCTACAGACTTCTAAATGAGACATCTCTTCTCATGTCTGAGAAGGTAAAACCCAACATTGCTCTTCCTCAGAGAATATGTAATAGGGTCTCTCCATCTCACACCCAGCTGCTAACAAAACTCATCAGAACACTCATCTTGGAGTGCTCCACTGCTCTATTTGGCTAACTCTGAATCCGACCAGCAGATTTGGATGCTGTTGGGTCAAGGCTTAACAGGCAATTACACAGAGTGCAGGCTAAGGCATGGTTTGCCAGTACATCCATTTGAAAGTCTGTCTCTTCCCTCTTCACACCGTTTGGAAATCTAGAATCCCTCTGGCAATACCGACAAACAGCTGAACAATTCTCCAGACGTATCACACCTTGACAACCACGTAGCCTTCCTTTTTGTCCATCTCCCCCAGTAATGCAGACAGCAGTGAAGACTTTCCACAGCCAACTTGACCAACAACAGCCACCAAGGAGCCTTCAGGAACAGTGAAATTAATGCTGAAATGAAGTGCACATAATTCAGCCTTGCTTGCTGGCACACCCCAGTAGTTAAACAGTCAATTGAACTGCCCATCTAAAACCTGGTGCAATGTGAACACCACTGCAAATACTGACTCAGCACTGAAACTGTTGGAAAATCAATCAGAAAGCACCTCGTTCTCCTCATACTCAGAACATAGAACACAATTTAACATGTAGTTAGTCAAAAGGGGAAGAAAATAGAAAGAAAAAAAGCACTGTGACCCAATCTTGCTAAGATTTCTCTCAAGTGTTCTATGAACACAAATGTAAATACAGCATTTTTGGCCCAAAGAATTTGCCATTTAGGTCCAAGAAAAAGCAGCCAAAGTTGAGGAAGGGAACAGGGCACAGGGCAAACACAGCTTGTGGCTGTATCACTGTTTGCTTTCTGCAGCCTGGGACCAAGGGCAGCAGAGGCCAGTGTGACCCAGGCTATGAAATGGAGCCTGAGGGCACCAGGAGGGAGCAGAGCTGACTGCAGGGGCTGAGCTGGCTGCATCCCCGGCATGGAGCTCTTCCCATCTGCAGCACAGAGCCTGAAATCCTCTGCAGCTCTCTCCTCCTTGATCCCTACATCTCCTGCCACCACCCTTTATGCATTCCATAAGTGCAATAAACTGTAAATCCCTCTAGTTCATAAAGCCCCAATAAAAAAAATAAAAATTTTTAAAAATTTAAAAGAGCTGTTGTTATTTGTTCTCTTTATGGCAACAAACTCTTCTCCATATGTACTTTATAATTCAAATATAGATCATTTATGATTCAGCAAGATTATGCAGTAGAATAAAGGGCAGCAATCTTTACCTGTTCAGCAAAGGAGGATCAGTTTTGGCCCAGCTAAACGTTGCATTCTTCACAACAATGCATCCTTCAGCTGCAAAGAGAAAACTTATTTATAGAAGTACCAATGCAAGCAGTTAAATTGTGTGCTCACAAACCAAAAACCAATTCAAACACACACAGGGAGAGGTACAAAGCCACTTTTTCAGAATAACAACAACCCACTGCTTGCCAAAAACGTGTGTTCTGCTTTCACTGAATTTAGCAAGACAGCAGAAGTTCCAAGGTTACCCTTACTCAGGAACCAGAAGTACGTGAATGTCAGCTACACAGAGATACCAACTAATTCAGATGCCTCTCCAGCACTGCAAAATCAGTTGTGGAGAGGAAAAAAACTAGAGAAGAAAGAACCTTTACATAATTTTCATTTTACAAACTCCCTTTTGGTTTCAAGCTGAAATTTATCAGCAAAGCACACCAAAAATGCAGTAAATTCGGGTTAGAAAGCAAAAGAAACCACCCAAAACCCACACATACTGATTTGCAGCAGGCAAAGCAACTCACCCTCTTTGATGGGACCCCTGATTATGCTGTCTGGATCTAACTCTTCATGAGACAGGAACACCCTGAGGCGCTTCAAGGAGACACTGGCCTGCATGGAAAAAGGAAGCAAAATGATTCCTACTCTGCTTGGTACATTTAAATGCTCACTCTTTTATGCCACATATACATTTCATCATTATTATGCACTCCTGATCCCTCCTTAAATCCACTGCATAGCTGCTCGGATAACCCAATTTTCCCTTCCCAACCCACAAGAAATATAGGTGATGTAAGGAACACCTATCCACCACAACTGGGACTGTTTCACTAGCACAGCACTTAACACAGAGGAACTGCATGAGTGGTTGCCACAGAGGTGGCCACATTTGCCCAGTGGTCATTCTCTAAGCAGGGGAGTGTTAATCTTTGCACCCAGGGCCTCCTTCTGCCACAAGGAACAGCTGCTAATGACTGAATCTTACTTCTACTATGTTGCTGATGACCATGGGAAGCATGTTCAGTGGAAACCTGAGGATGTTGAATAATGCCAGAGAAACAAAGGCCTTCTGAGCATCCAGGACGTTGTTCTTGCCTGTCATGACATACACAGAAAACGTGGACAGGGCAACCTGAAAGCAAGTGCAGAGGCTACAGTGAGGGTCATGTCTTAAAGCCACCAAGTCAGCAGCACAGTCTGACAACTGGAATCAGATTACAAATCAGAGAAAGAGGAATGCTCTGATAGCTTTTTGTTCCTGACAACAATTTTTTGCAAAACAAACATGTGATTTAAATTTGCTGTTGTAAAAAGAGGATGACAGTTCCTCTTTAAAAAGAGGCAAGTGCTTACTTTCCTCAAACCACAAATGTCCCAGGCTATTTGTGGTCACACAGCAGGAGAAGGGAAGTAGAGAAATGATCACTGGTCTTTTTTCCTGATGCCTTTCAGTTTTGAGACACTTCTCAAATGATCAGATATTGGATCAGAAACATATATTGACAGAAAAGTTAGAAATACCCCAATACTAACCTTTTTTATACTTTGTAGAAACTACCACAACCCTACATGCCCAAATACAACCCACTTTATCATGGACAAGAAGCTTGAAATGTTATTGCATTACAAAGATGAAGCCTTTTCTGTTGGGAACTGTTTAAGAACATTACACTGAACAAGAAAATTACACTGAAGTATCATTATCATGAATCATAAGCTATAAAAATAATTCCAAAAATACATATACTCATCTTTTTTAATGTGTTGAATAAATGATAGTAAAATGAATCAATTAATAAATAAATAAATTAGCAAAGTAAGTCAATTATAGTAAAATTAAAGCAAACTAAGTAAAAGCAGATGTTTGCTTTCACAGTGTTTTCTTCCATGATAATATCCTCACACCTCACTATATCACACAAGATCCAGCAGCTTTTTCACACAGGCTGCCACTTAAAACAAGAAATCAAGGCAAAAAAACTTCTAGCATTCCCCCCTCCTGAAAGACTCGAAATAATGTGCCCTCTGCCTAAGGAACAGCCTCATTTAAGTACAGCATCCACTGAAGACCTTAGTATTTCTGTTAAAAAAACCCATCTGCTGGGAAGACGTACATTGTTCTCAGTGCAGAGCTGACTCAGCTGTGCCTCATACAGCAGCTTGTTTGTACAGACCTCAGTTTGGACAACCATATCCCAGGGAGAAAGACCTCCCCTGGAGATCAAAAACAAGACAGGGTCCAAAGAATAACCTCACAAGCAGCATGTCTGCACTCTGGTGTTACCAGCAATTAGTCTGAAGCACACCCTTATCAGCACACAAAACAGCAGGGGAGGTTCTGCAAATCCAGCAGCTCCTGGCACTCTCACAAGCAATGTTTTGAAAAACCCTGGCCTTGGAAATGGGAAGGAGTAAAGGAAATAAAAGTTTTGAATGTCAAAAGTTCTTTCAAGTAGGCACTTGCAATAATTTTTTTCATCAAAACATTTAAAAAAAAAAAATCCAAGAAACAAGATGTTGAAGGGCAGCCTTGCACTCCGGGTTGTGCCCCAGGGGCAAAGCCCTGCAGAGGCAGTGCCACACACCCCGTGAGTGCTGGACCAGAGCTGCACATCACAGCCACCTGCCTTCTCAGGCTCCACACAACAGCATCAGGGAGTCCACCTGCCGAGTTTTATTTAGAAATTTCATTAAATAATGTATTCATATTAAGATGATCTCGGGCTTCTTTTAGAAAAGCATTCACGTAAGAATGCAGCTGATGCTTCCTACCCAGGGCACTGCTTCTCTGCCTTTCATCATACCCCAAGCATAATGTAAACACTAAAAATGTTTGCAGGGAAGGAATCTGAGACTGGAAAGTACACTTAAATACCTTCAACTGGAACAGCACATATTTTATCCTAATGTAGTCATGACTTTTAATTGCTTCTGCAGACAAGAGCAATGACCCCTTATTCTAACAGGCTCTGAAGCAATTTTGATGTGATCTCACTCTTCTCTGCCCCGTATTAGTTGAAATGTAAGCTAACCACTAGCACAGGAGGGATGTTTCACATATCAAGGATTTTTATTTAAGTAAGAATTTGAAGCCATCTCAGGCTATGCAATGGTTTTGCCTCTTCCATATTGTTCTTACTCAGATGCTGGGAGAATCCCAGCCAGAGACACTCCTGGAGCACAATATCCCATTCAGTCAGGAGCTCTCATGTAAGGACCTGCTGCACTCAGAAATACATTGAAATAAGGGATTTTTTTATTCTAAATGTGACCATACATTTCATCTTAGATTCCTCAATTACTCTACAAAAAAATAGGAGGGGATGCAAAAGAGGTTTTTATTTTCCAGTACTTTGGCCATTAACTTCAGGAATACATCCAACCTGGATGTTACTGAGTTTCAAAGAACACAGGAGTGCCTTTCCATAGAGAAGTGGACCCGCAAGTGTCCAAGGACCCACCATTCTGGAGGGAATTTTGGCTCAACTCATTAAAACCAAAAGAAATCCTCAGGTGCTGCCTTGGAAAGCACAATCCCAAAAAGAAGAGAAGACTTCTAGATTTGTTTCACTTACCAAAAACGGAGCACAAACCCAAGTGAAGGTTGCCATTGCAGCTAGGTAAGCCGATTTTTTTAGGACTTGGAGTTCTTTCTGTCTGATCTCTAATACCTTCTCTTTAAAGGCTAATTCCCAAGCATAAAGTTTCAGAACTTTAATCCCACTGAGAATTTCATTCATCAGCTTAATTCTGTTGTCTTTGCTCTTCATTTGAGCCACCTAAAAACAATATTGCAAAAAATAATTAACAGAGCACAATACCTGGCAGAACCTCAAAGTTCTGAGCTTTGTGTTTTGCAATGGCAAATTTACCTCATTATCATCAAAAGCTTACTAGCTTCCCAAGCAGGAAATCTGAGATACTATCTGAACAAACAAATATGCAGAATTAACAAGACGTTTTAAACCAATTAAAAGAATGCTTCATGTAACTACAAATCCAAAACAAGATCAAAACAAATGTGGCACTGGTTTAAGTGACTTTAAGTGAAATTAACCCTGCAACAGGGAGTCCTGGGACTCAGGTACAATATGGAGTTAAAAAATAAGCCAGTGTAAGATGTGCAGCTTGCATCTAACCTTAGACCAAACTTAAATTCGCTTCATTTTCAGCACTATCAATGGCATTCTGATGGTGTACTAAGACAAAAAGCTTTCCATTCAGCCATTCTCAAGTTTCCATCTTCCTAAAATATTGTAATGAGGGCAGTGCAAAGCTGAAACTGCTGCTGAGCCAGCACAGGCAGCCAGCCTGGAACAGCTATCCCAGAGCAGTGACAGCATGGCTGTGGCAGGCCAGGTACCCCTGCTTCTCCACTGCAGGAACCAAATCCTGGGGGGTATGTTTTAATGAACCTCTAGAGCTAAAAGGTTTCCCTTTGAGATATCAATCTCCTCTGAGAGTATGCAGCAAATTCAGCTAGTGGTGAAGTCTGTACCACAACACACCTGATGGGGTTGCTGGAAGTAGTTTTAGTGCAGTAGAAAACTTGAGTTTGAGTCTATGCTTACTTATGTTCACACTCTGTAACAAACTGATCCCCGCTAAATAAAAACAACAGGGGATCAAAAACAGCCAACAACTAAGACTACTTCTTCATCTCTCCAGGAAATTTAAAAACAAAAACAAACAAAAAAAAAGGAAACAAGCCACACATCCTGGGAACATGAATATTTAATTCATGGCTGCTAGGTTCATTAGGCAGACAGTAGTTTACCTTTGCACTGTAAGTCTTAGTCTTAACTTGAATTCTTAATTCAAGTTAAAAACTGAACTAATTCCTAAGAATTAAATCACTGAACATCTCTTAGCGCTTGAAGTGCTGCCTTGGTCTTCACTACTGCAGGTTTTTAGACCATCACATAAAGCAAGGCTGAAAAATACGTGAGTTTCTTGATTCTGAATACACAACACCTCTGACCTTTCTTTCTCTTCCCCTTTTAAGGGACAGATAGAGGGACGGGAAAAAAATTTAAAAAGGAAAACCTTTCAGGAACAAGTCAAAGAATAGATGTTTCTTAAAAGCACTATATAGAGGTGCTAACCTGATAGGTTTTTGTCTTCACTGCCATCACAGCATTTATTGGAACCAGAAGGATCATGACAGCCACACCTGCCAGCACGGAAGGACCTAAGTTCTGAAAAGCAATTGTAAGCATTCATTCAAACAACTTTTTTATAATCTTGGCTCAAACCACTGCATACATTACAGGAAATCATTCTGAAATAGGTTTTCAGCTTCGGAGAAGAAGAAAAGGAACAAGTAGGGCTTAGGTTAATATCTATATACTTTGACTTTTGAAACAGACATATATATATATATAGAGAGAGAGAGAGAGAGAGAGAGAGAGAGAGAGAGAGAAAGAGAGCCTTCATATAGAAGTACATATAAGATCAACCTCTCTCCAAATATATCTCTACACATACATAAAAATATGTTTTAACACTTTTCACTTTTTGCTTATTTGTCTGTTTATTGTAAAGAAGAGTCACCCCGGTGCTGTGTGAGCTAAAAAAAGAAACATCTCATATGGTTACACTGAGCACATAGCCAAGAGCACTTTTATTTCAGTCAAGGAACAAGTGAGATACTCTAGGTGCTGCAGTCCCCCAAAAGATAACTGCTCCCCTCTGCATCCTCCCCCGTATGAACTCAGATTCAAATCCAGAACTTCCTGCCTTCCTTCCTGACAGCAGTGACAAAAGCAGCTCTGAAAGGCTTCTCAATAAAGAGCACTTTCCCCTCACTGCTGCAAACCCTCCAGTGGTTTACAACAGGTGTGTGTAGTCACAGAACCGTGGAAGCAGCAGAGTGCCAAAGCCAAAACAGGAAACAACACAGTGCTCACCCGCCACAGTAAGTACAGCGCCAGTATCACCTGGAGAGGGGCAGACCAAATCATGTTTATATAGGTCGCCAAGTCCATGAATCTCTGAGCATCCACAGACATCAGATTCACAATCTCACCCACAGTAGAAGTCTTCCTAGCAGAATTTGTGATAACAAGTGCCTATATGCAGGTTAAAAAAAAAAAAAAAAAAAAAATTAAAACTGCATGAGGACAGACTTAGTCATTTGCATCTTCTCCACAGAACTCAAGTGCTTTACAGAACTGAATCTTTAAAATTACAAGCAATCATTTTCCTCCTTCGTATTCTTTCTACCCTGTACATCCCACAAAATGCAAGCCATACAGTTTGAATCTATCAGCTGGGTTAAAGCTAACATCGAATTAAAGTCAATAAGCAAACTTTGGGGTATGAGCTGGTGGTTTTATTGCTTAGGGGTATCGTTTACTTGGTTTGTAATACTTGTTTTTGTTTTAGTGTAAGAAGTGCAATCTTCATTTCTTGTGACACATTTTTCTCACATAGAGATATCAGTCCACAGCTTTCTAAAATGTTCCAGCTTATTCTAAGATGGCACTGCTGGTAAAGCCCAAATGAAGCTGTAAATGTAGATGCCTCTTTAATTTCTGCACCAGCTGAAGCACTGCCTACCCCAAGTCTAAATGAAGAAAGTTTTCTTACTTGGCAGTGAAAGAAGCATGTTAAGTGGCAAATTAGAAAACTGCCCTGGCTTAAAGGCCTTTATTTATAAATTAGATATGCTTTTATTTCTATTAAGAGTTAGGAATCAGCACAGCAGAGCCTCCTACCTAATTATTCAGACTTAAGTGATGCAGTCTCACAATCACAGATACTGCATATTTGTAGTGACAGTATTATTAAGTATTTAAAGAAACCTACCTTTCGATAAATTACACCAACAATGGCTGTTTTGAGCCTCATTCCAGTTACAAAGCAAATATGAAAATACTGGTGAATAATCAGTGTCTGAAGACAGGCACAGACAAACAGCAGCACCGTATAAAAGTAGCCTTGCCAGTTTGGGGCAGCTTTGTTATTTACAAAGTTGAGCAGCAATCTGTGAAGAGAGAAATGAGTTCTCCTGATAGATGGAAAACAAAAGCAAATGTCAAGACTGTAGCCTTAGGTTACTCCAAACATTGTACAGGTCATGCAAACACCTGTAGTACCAAACTTAGATAAAACACTTAAGCAAACTTCTTAGAAACTGAAGATCATTTTGTGCAAGCACACATCAGTCCCTCCTCAACGTACCAGCCTGAAACATGAAGTAACACACAGCATACAGCATTCTCCTGGAGCTACACTGAAAAGTCTCATATCCCTCCAGCTGAAATACAACCACCTGCAGCTCCCTCACTTCTCAGCTCAGAGCAATACAACCCCTCCCAGCTCCTCAGCTCTCTGTGGCATCACATACTCCGATGTGTAGGCACAGAATAATTACAGGTTAGAACTGAGTAAACTCTCCTGCTGTTGCTGATTATGCTCCTGCCCTGCCTTCCCTGTGCTGAAAAGGAAAAGAAGTCATGATGCTGTAATTTGAAAACCAATAGACCAAAATCATGTTTGTCCATGGTCTCTCCCTTGCATGACATCTCTTCCTCATTGTATCAGCTGAAGGCAAAGTAGCTTGGAGAGTGAAATACCAGTATGCTTTAAATCCTGTTCATATACTTTCAATACAGTAATAAAGTATACAAGTCTTACTTCAGAATTTCCGGGCCTGAAAACATCAAGAGGTCGTGTGCAGCTTTAAAAAGGAAGCTCATGAGAAAATATGGTCCAAAGGTTTTGTATAACACCTTGAATAAAGATGCTTCAGAGCTCTTCTGAGATGGTTTTATAATCAAAGCCTCAACCTCTTCTGTCACATCACCATTTGAGTCTCCTGATTTTTGCTGCTTTTTGGGGGCATATACCATGTTGAGTGGTTGCCTGAAAAAAGATTAAGTAGAGAATGCAGCCTTTACTCAAGCATAAAGACAACTGGAAAAATGTACACTATACAAATGAGATGTAAATGGGCAGCATATTATGATTTTTAACAGTTTAACTGAGTTTTACTGTCAAACATTTTTAATCACACAACATAATTAAATGAACTGGCTGTTCAGAAATGGCTTTCTTTGCTTGGATAGGTAACATTCCTGTAAATCTCTCCCTTAAGTCTGCCCTGGGGAAGGAGGAACAGAGCTGTAACTCAAGCTTAAAGAGCAGAGGACATTATTATTCTAGAACCTAGTGTGCTGAACTTTAATTGAAATCAAGGCTTCACTGTAGCACCAGAGTTAAAAGACTGAAGTCAGGTTAATGCCAAGACATCTCCAATGGACCGAACACATTCTTTTCTTACATCTGGTTTATGCTAAACTCCACGCTCTGAACTTCTGAGGACAAGCTGTATGTAAAACACTCTCTGTAAGCAAGCACACAATCTTCCTTCAATGAAAAGGTGTTCCTATTTGCTGCAGCCAAGGATGATGAAAGCAGGAAGAGACTGCAGGCAGGCAGTCTTTCTTATTTTAGTCATCTGGCTTAGATGCTCAGCCTCCCTATATAGTCAAAAGAAAGGAATAAGCTGCTCACTTTTACACCCTGAACTACCCTCCCGAGGCTCTGCCAACTACAGAGGGAGCCCAAGCTCCTAAATTACATGACAGAAGTTTGTGTCCAAACATTCCTTCCCCAGAGACATGCATCAAAGTCACGGCAATAAGTTTCGGATCATGAAAGACTAAGTGAAAGTCAATGCAGCTCCTCATAAAGAAGAAAAACAATGCCCTACTTGGTTCCTGCTCTCTGTGTACTCAAGGACAAACACAGGCAGCCACATGGGCCTTACAAAAGCAGGTTTGGTAACAAATGACAAACCCCTCTAAGTAGAGGCTGAGTCACTTGAGCTCTTAAACCTCTGTATCTTGGCAGAACTGAAACTCAGAATAACTAAACTTACCTCTTGGTCTTTGACCACTCTTTTGCCCAGTTTCTAGCCAAACCTGGCACTATTTCTTCTGATTTGTCCTCTTTATTTAATGACCACAAATCCTTGGCTTCCAAAGGGTGCCGGTAACCCTGAATCATCAACCTGTGTTAGAAGGAATCAGCAATATAAATTGAAGAACACTAGAAATGTCTGTGTATATACAGAGACAGAGGTATAGATACAGCTGCAGCCAGCCCCAGAACAGAGCCAGCTCTGCACAAAGATGCAAGTAAGCATTAGTGCCTGCAGCAACACAGGTCCAGATGTGAAAACATACATCCTCCTGTCTTTGCTGGGAGAACTGGACACCAACACCCCTAAGGATCCAGGATATGCCACTGAATTCAAATTCCAGGGAAAATGAAAGAAAGGATGAAGTGATCTCATTTGAAAATCAGCCAGACAATTAATATTCCCATGCCTAGCAAGTTTCAAAATCTTTAATAGCCTTTAATTTCACAAAGCAATTCCTTTCATCTAGCTTTCTGTTGGAACTCTGGCCAAGCACCAGCCACAGCTACACACTAATATTATTTTACACACTTCTGTGTTTTAACTCACAAATCACATAGCATAAGTAAAATTAGGTTAATGGAAAAAAAAGAGCCTACTGGACAAAAAGAGGTAATAGTTTTCAATGTCTTAGTTTCTAAATACAGCAGACATTTTCTCCTTTCTTATATCTCCCAAAGAATGTTTTTTTTATTATATTCCTTCATCAAACATACTGGCAAAATTTAAAATTACAAAGACCCTACAAAGGAAGTAAAAAAATTATTAATCAAGTTTTTTTAAGAATTAATTTAAGCTATCTAAAAAACAACCAAAATTATTGTTGCATGAATACTGCTAATTTAACCCTGAAAGCAGGATCCTAAAGTGCCATGTAACTTGAACTGGTTCTTTATGCAACAGCTTGATCTTACCCAGTGATCCACCAGAATGTGATTCTGGATAGGAAAGAAGCACTGAACTCTGGACATGGATTCTAAAGGAAAGAAAAAGAAATCAACCCACATTCAAAACTACTGCAGGGCCAAAAGAAACAAGCAAAGCAGAAAATATGTTTTTGAAATTCCTTTCATTTACAATTTTTTTTCACATTACTAAAACTTGCCATTCATGCTGCTGAGAGCTTGTTCAGCAAACACAAGCACAGCTTCAGGGCTGTCAGCAGGCTCCACCACTGGGACCCAGAAACAGCAGTGCTCCTTATCAACAGAGCAACAAACAGCTGCAGGCATTTCTCAGGCCAGTGGAGGTCAGGCAGGGTCTCCAGAAATCAAACACATCTGCCCAGGTTCAAAACCCTTCCAAGGTCTAAACTCTTCCCCATATTCAAATGAAAGTGGACCCACGTGCTGCTGCCTACTGAACGTATCAGAAAGCCAGGAGCACAGCATTTCAAACCCCTATTTCCCACTGCCTGCCAGCAGCACTACTGACTATAAATACATATAACTTATCCTTCAGGAATGCTATTCAGCAATGAGCACAACAGTACTTTTGTGCTTTTTCTTACACACAGTCCCTCCCTTCCCCCAGTTCTGAATGTTATGAGCTTCCTTTGCATCACCAAATTAAAAGCAGAATTTTAATTATTTGTCATCTGGGAGCCTATAGCCCTGTAGCTCATTTAATTACACAGAATATTGCACATATGACACTTTGCACTCTGTACAGACTCACTCACAGGATCGTTTACTGTTTCAGAAAACAAAGGTGGCTGCTCTGGAATACAACATAGGATGAGCTCTACTAATACCAGGACGAAGTAAATGCAGAAGGTGGCATAATGAAATGTATCCTCATCAGCACCCTGCAAAGGAAGGTTAGATTCCAGTTATTCATTTTAAATGACGTGTTATGATTAAACAGAAAACAGCTCCTTACTGTAAATTCTGCAAATTAAGTGCTACACTACTCACACCCATGCAGTAAAAGTCAATGTCTATTTTGGGAAAGGGAAAGTAATGAGAGGGGGGAGGATGCGAAAGACACATTTATTTTTATTCAGTCACTACCATTAAAATACAAGCATGAATTTCTTACATATAAAGTTCTCTTTAACACAGAGTTTGTGCCAACACAGCCCCAGTTTGAAGTCAGTGTATTCCTTATGGGAGCAAGACATTTATGCACTGGGTAGCAAGGAGTATTGAAAAGCAAATTTTTCAATTAGGATGAACACAGAAGATAAGACTTAGAGGAGTACAATTTACACCACACTTTGTTCCCTTGTGTGCAAAATTCAGAGGTTTTAGACTGAGACTGATGCATAACACATAAGCACAGAAATCAAAGCNTCCCATTCCCAACAGCTGAAGACAAAAGTTGGCTGAAAGTTTTTCAAATTGCCAATGCAACTTAAAGGTTTCAAGAAATAAAAGTGCCTTTTTCAGGCAGCTCCACAACTAGTCTGATATTTGAGGTGGTCTTACTACAGGGCAAACTAGCATTAAAATACTTCACTTTTGATTTTGTCCAAGCAGGTGAAACCACACCAGCACTGAACACCATGTTTCAGGAAATCCACTGCATAGTCAACAGGAAGATGACATGAACTGCCAGCCAGAGCAGTTTGATATCAAAGATTACACAGAATTTTGAATGTACTCGAACAGACACATCCACTTTCTCCAACAGCCAACCCAATTTTCTTGCCAACTTTTGCTACAGTTAAAATCACTATGAATTTCATGAGCTTTTCAAATCAGAAGACATGAATTCTTGCTTCTTTTGGCATAATTACTCTGTCACTGCAGCATCTGGGATTACTTTCAACTGAATGAGGCTAAAAATCACTTACCACATTTAAGGCATGTTTTATTTTGGATATAAAAATCACTGTGGCACATAACAATGAGATGAACCAGAAAATTGTCATTACACCTGAAGACTGGACTCCTTTTATTCTTTCATATTGTATCAAAAATGTGGCCAGCAACTGTAGACAAAGATACAAACATATTCACAAATTCAGTTTCACAATATGTTATGCACATGTAAAAGGTACTGTGCTGAAGTCTGCTTATTTAACATTTCTAATCCAGTATCTCCCAGACCTTCTAAACCCCTGAAACTTCAATTGCAATTCAAAAATAGGAAAATCTCTTCATCAGTAAAGATAAGGAGTGGACAAAAAAGGAAAAAAAGGAATATGCATTACATAGAAATAAACAATCACATACACAGAAGTACTGTCAAAAGCTTCCAACATTTACTTCTTTACTTTTCTGGTTTTATGTCACAAATCAACATGGAATTGCAGCATTTCCTGATTTGTTCTTTTTAAAATAAATAGATGTCTTTCCATACAACCCACGGCACCAAACAACACTGACCAAGGAATAGTCTATTTCTGTACTTTGTGTGTTTTCAGAGTCCCTCAGGAAGCTGGTATATCTCACTTATCTACTCCAACATGCATTTTCAACCAGCCTGACAAAGGCTTGATAGTTGCATTATTAAACGACCACAAACTACCTAAGAGCTCTTGCATTTGCCATACGTTTGAGGGCTCTTTGGGATTTTTGTTTGGTTGTTGATGGGGTGGTGGAGTCCCCTTGAGCACCATGTTTAATCACTACCGCTCCAACTCCATGATAAACCCAAGGCAATGACAGCACATGAACAGCAAGGCATCCTCCTGGAAGTGCAGGCTGCAGGGATATTGGTGTGAAAGCAGAAAACCCCAACACAGCTAAGTCAGAGGAGGTAGCTGGGGACACCTGTGTGACTTGTGGCTTTCAAGACTTTCCACTGGGCCATCCAGACATCACACATTGAAGAATGTTATTAGTTTAATGAGGTATGTCAACAGTCTCCCCCCAGGTTCAGTGGTTTGTATTATCTAGGATGAACCAGCTCTCTTGAGCTGATTCCTCTACCCCATGCCTGAGCCAAACTAATAAATGGATGCTAGCTCAGGCCTAGCAAAATAAGACAACTGAAACTGCCTTGTGTGCTGATGTGCAACACACTGAGCACAGATAGGTGAAAGCCTTTTTTCTCACGTTTTTATTAAAAGCAATCAGGTATTTCAGAGTCAGTATTTCACAACACAACTACAGATTAAGTCTGTATATAAAGGCTGCAGCTTAAAGGATTACAGCACTGTAAATAATAGCAAAATGGTGTTATTGCTTACAGCTTTGCATGGACAATGGCCATGCAGAACTTACCATTGTTATACCCAATACTGTAGGGCTAACGAGAAAAAATGGAGCTCGAAAAATATTTTGACTTCTTTTCCAAAAAGAGTAGAAAAGGTCTGCCCAGCAGACTATCCACAGTATTAAGCCCAAAGCCTGCAATTTTAAAAAAAAGGTGTCTTTAATACATCGATTCACAAAGATAACACAGCAAATTATACGGATGAACACTAGATGTTATGTGTTAGCAGGTTAGCAGGAGCCATTATCAGATCATATCATTTGGGCAATTCTACCACAGGCACAGAAGAAAAGTAATTTGGCTTTACTTATTGAATTCCTACTAGAAGAGAAAAAATTACTGATTTTTAATACCATGTAATTCAGTTTATCATGAAGCAGAAAGCTGGTCTCCTGAATAACAGATTGCAAAGAAAAAAAAAAACTCTCCAATACACCACGTTATTACAGCCCTTCTTAAAACTTTGCACTTATTCTACAAGGGAAAAAAAAAAACAAAAACATTAAGTACCTATTTCACAATAGTGAAGTGAATAGAACACTTGCAGCAGCTCTAGAAATGTATGCTGTGTAACTTAAGAAGCTGACAGGATAATAAATTATTTTCATGATAGAAATAAGTTTGAGATTG
This sequence comes from Regulus satrapa, assembly GCA_013396955.1. Classification (NCBI taxonomy): domain Eukaryota; kingdom Metazoa; phylum Chordata; class Aves; order Passeriformes; family Regulidae; genus Regulus; species Regulus satrapa. Next base: position 672,062 of record VWZN01009801.1, on the reverse strand, counting down.
AGTTGCCTTAAAATAGTCTTCTCCAACTGGTCTTTAAAAGGATTTTCACATTTGTTGCTGTGCCAGGGTACCTTTTAGAAAGCCTGATAAAAGGGCAAAGGAAACAGGAAAAGCTGGGAAATCAAACACAAGCAGAACAAATAAGTTATACCTGAAGTATGCACATGGTTCAAGACTGATGCCCAAAATAAGAACGTGCTAAAGCACAGCTGAAAAGAGCTTCCAGTTCCAAGCAAGGCTGGTAAGTTCTGATTTCAGAGCGACGTACCGTTTTGGCTTTGTTGAGGTTGGACACCTGGATGTAGCCCCTGTCATGACGGCGAAGGTACAGGGAGTACACTGGGAAGCAGAGCCACAGGTAAATGCAAGGAATCCAGACCAGGACTGTGTTCTGAAAGCAAAGGGTGAAGTCTGGATCTTCTGTGTGCCATGTCAGATTCCAATCCTGGGGCAAGAAAACAGACTAAGTTACAGAAAAAGCCAACAATGAATTTCGGTATTTGAAAATCAGAAATAGAGACTCAGAATAAAAAATCCACAACAACATGGCATACAACAAAGTAAAAGACTTGGTAAACACAATTTTCCAACCCAAGGTAAATCACCATACAGTCAAACCAAAACTGATGCTCACAGTAACAAAAATGTGATCATTTTAATTTATTGGCATGAGGGCTATTCACAGTGACAGACTATTTAGTAGTAACATGAGCTTTCATACCATATTTACAGTTGCAGTGAGTTAGGAAAATCTCTTGCAGCAAAATTTACCTTTAAGCCATTGACCTTGCTGAGAAATTAATCATATGCAACACTTTCTCTCGAGTGCCGTAGATTTTTAACTCTCCAACAGAATAATGCAATGCACAATATTGCAGCTGTAGATGGACTGCAATTATTCAATAGCCAAAGCATTGCTCTCAGATTTCTGTTTAAAAGTCACTGAGCCAAGAGCAGCAGTCCCATGCCTAAAGGCTTGCTGACTGTAGTGTTAACTTTTCAGTGGCAAAGCACTTTTCAGGCAGTTGCACAGCTTGCACTACACCAAACACCAGTACCACTACTGGGATATCATGTCAGTAATCCTACTCCTTTATAAAAGCCTGAGCTGGTCACTGAAACAGGTGCCATTATCCACATTTTATAGATTAGGAAACAGAACCAAAAGGAGCTATAGTGCCTGTTTCCTCTATTCCAACATCAAAGCCAAAAGCAGATCCCACTGCCCAGAATCACCACACTTTGATCCTTGTTTTTCCCCTTGTTCCACTGAATAAACAGCATCAAACACAATTACATAGAGAACACAGATCTGAAGAGAAATGGAAGTAAAATTTTCCTTCCCCATTTCCCTCAGTTTCTATCAGAATCTAAAACTTCATACAACAGACAGCATACACAGGGCACTCGGCTGTTATTTTCCTCCTCTAATTCCACATAATTCTGAAAATTTTTCTCACTTCATATCATTTTTAATTTTTCATTTTTAGGCAATCTCTGAGCCAGTTCAAGGGAATTAACGCTGGTAGAATGTAAGAATGCCCAGTTACGTTTGACTGTGTCTGCCTAGGGGTCACAAGTTGTGCGTGACAAGCCAGCGGCTGTGAGACGCTGTGGGCAAGCCACACGCTTATTAAGTTTCCTGACTGCATAACTCATCAGAAATTTCAGCTGAGTCATCCTTACATTTAGCCACCACACAAATGTTTTTGGCTTTGTAAGTCCCAGCTGCTCTGCTCCAGCACAACAGCCAAGAAAAAGTCTCATGAATCTGCAGAACAGTTTACAGTTCACAAACTGAGACAGTTACAAGATTATTCAAGTAAATCAACAGGATGTAATCAGCTTTACAAGAAACAAACAAAAGCACTGACATCTTTTTATTGAGTAAACTTTAGGAAATCTACATGCTGTTTGGAAAGCTGTTCATTTCTTCTTCCCTGTAAATGCTTGCTATAAAACAAATCTGGCAAATACCAGCAAGGTCCGAGCAGGTAATGCATGTCATTGCCACGTGGCACAGGAAAAGCAAGAAGTGCTGTAGGCATAACTGTTATGCATACTGGCTGCAGGATACTCTAGAAACATGCAACCTTCCACTTGACTTTCATATTTACAAATTATCTGGAGGTGTTTGTTCCTGCTTAAAAGGCAAGAGTGTACAGTGCAATAGTACTTCAGGGTTCAGAACAGAAAGGTGGAGCAAATGGGCAATTTTGGGCAAGACTATTGCTAGAATTTAACAGCAACATCAGTTCTTTCATGTTCCCAGGATTTCATCCAGAGGCTGCTGCTATCAAGTAGGAACATGCTGAGCTTTAGAAACACTTCTCTGTACAAAAGAAATGGCAACACAAAGGTGAGATGCAGAAGCCACTTCCATTTTAGGTTCACTTCAGGTGGCAAAAGTCAAGGAATGTGTGAGGAGAAAGCGCTAGCAGAATTCTCCTGCTGTTTCCCCCAGTGCAATTCCTGCAGGCTGTGTCCACAGGAGGCAGCAGCAGAGCTGCAGACCCCATCCATCCTTGCTGCTGAGCACCCGGGGTCCCCAGAGCCCTTGACTCAGCCGGGCACTGTCTGCAGGACACAGCAGCAGCAGCAGCCCCCAGTGCACAAAGGCAAGAGAACTCCATCTATTCCAAAAGGGATACCCCAAGCTCTGCAGGGAGGACACCACAGCTTTAGGAGATCCACTGCAGCTGGAAAATGTGTCACTCTCATCATGAAACCGGCACGCATTCACATTTAAATTACAGGTTCAGTTACTCGAGTCTAGACTAGTTCTTTCAGTGGAAAGTACATGCTTCTCCTTTGCTTTATACAAACACAGCTTCAGTTTTGTTTATTTCTATCAGGAACAAAATGCAGAAACACCCACTGAAGCAGACCTTTGTATTTAACAGACATTAATTAGCAAATTAATGACATTTTTTCTGACTCAAGTTTTAGGAAGACTGTTTTAGCAAGTTCTACTAAAACATGAAGTTACTCCATTTTTCTTAGCTCAAAGATTAACAACTTTCACTCTGACCGATCACTTAACTCTTCTACTTCACAAAACCAAACCAAATGACACAGATAAAACTACTGAAAGCCTACACATACTAATGGCCTCCTGCATAAAGGAAGAGAAGGAAAAAAGTAAAGTCTATAACTATTAGACTGTGTACTCTGGAAGCAGCCTCCATTTTAAGCTGTGACTGCAGGAACCCACTGGAGAAGAATCAGTCTGATCCTTGTTCCTTTCTTGGTAGATGTTGGGAAAGGTACCCGGCTGGCTTAGTTTAAGTGCAACCCAGAAGAACCATATCTCAGACGTTAAACAGTTTCAGGTTGGTTTTTCTTTTCTTTTCAAAAATTCCTTGATAATTTTTAAGTTTCCCAGAATAGGAGATGGGTATTTTTAACTTTACCTGACCTATTTCTCAGTTTTCATTTCTATCATCAGCACTATAGTCCACAGTTTTAGTGCTCTGTAGCATGTTTTTTCTCATGGCACAAAAAAGCTTCCTATCACATCTGAAATTAAACCCTCTGTCTACAAGGAGGGCACAAAAAATGCTTGGCATTCCCCAGAATCAAGTGGATCCATTCATAGATAAAGCACTTTCTTAACAGTGCATAAAGCCTAGGAAATTAAGAAGTATACTTATTCCTGTCTACAATTTCAGGAACAGGCAAGATAAAGGCATTGGCAGTAGAACTGTAAGACCAAGTTGCAACACATAAAGGCCGGTTATTCTGCTTTTGCTGACAGAAGACAGGCCAAGGACAGTTGCAAGCCTCCAGTATGGCTGACCTGAGGAATAACAATATTTGATGCTGGCTGCCTCCCCTGGCAGCCAGGAAAGGCTGTCAAGTGAACAGCTAGGGGTTCCTTGCTCTCACATCAAAAATAATCCCACTTGACCCACAACACATTTTAAAATTCTCACTGGCAGAAACTGAGAGACCCAAATTGCTCCATTTCATGCCTGCTGTGTGCAAGTGTGCTAGAGATGTAGGCTGCCAGCCACACGTTAAATCCACCTGCATGAACCAAATTGTGACCGGAAAGTGACTTAAAACATGACCACACAGTTATGTAAAAAATGAAACTACAAAACCAGGCTGGAATTTTAAGATCGTGGTCAACACTTACTCCTTCAAATGGAGTTTGACGTGACATTGTGTACCCACAACTTCAATATCACCCACAGAAGAACCACCTCCCTTGTAATACCAAGGTTTCTCAATCTTATCTCCACAACAGTAAAAAAGACTTTCTGTTTAATGCAATGTTTACATTTAGTTGAGTGAAAGTAATTAGCTCTCTCAGGCACTAACACTGTAATTGCAGCTGATGACTTTCATTTTAATAGTATCACCTATTTCCCACTGCAATAGGAAGTCTCACCATCTGCCAGCTCTAGATACAGGACTGAAACATTTCCCAGGGTAGCACCTATAAAACCATGAGCTGACTGAACCACTCTCTCTCAGGATAGGCTGCAAGCCAATGGCCTCATGGCACCTATCTGGGACAGCAAATTTCCTGCCTCTCCCCAGACAGGAGATTTGGCAGATCTGGCTGAGCCTGTATCTTCAGATGAGCTGCATCAGTGCACCAGATGGCGGGGGGTGAGGGAAGTGCAGAACAGGACCTCTCTTTTTAAGGCTGCTTTAAAGGAACTCTGACCTTGCTTTTTAAAAGTCCCTGATAGCTGATATGTCATCTTTGTTCTGTCAGTCATGTTTTGGAGTTAGATCATGAGATCTGTGCTGAGGCTCAGCATTTGTCTAAGAGCATATTTAGAATGGAGACTGAACAAGCATAAGATCGTGGCACAGTCTTCACCAGCATCAGATTTGCTCGGCTGTGTTACTGTTCAGGCTGTATCACAGGGAGTGACAAGTTGATAAGACAAGCAACAGATACTTGTGCAAGAAAAGTACACCAGAACCCCTGCAAGTGTTTTCTAGCTCAGCTTGCGAAAATGCCATGTGCAGACTGAGACCTCAGAAAAGGGAAGACACCATGGCTCTCTTTCATTTCAGATTTTGAAATCTAAGCTTTATTCTTAAAGTATCTTAATGTTGTCAAAGACAAGACTGTTCGAGCAAGAGGTGGATAAGTTACAAAAATAATAACTGCACAATAAACAAGGGTCCTAAATTTTATCATTTATACAAAGACGACTTAGGGGGAAAAACAACACTGTTGCTAGTGATGAGAAAATGCCCTTAATTTCTCATAATGTTTTCTATTAGAAATGGCTTTAGCAAGTTATAAATGGTTTTAATGGTTTAAGTTCTCAACAGTAATTACTTACATAATGCAGATTTGACTTGTTAACACACACAAGGAAAAGCCTCTACCTTCCAATAACTGGTCCTGAACTTAAATCAGGGGTCTGTACCTCCACATGTGAGTACCTCCTAATGTTTACAAAAAGTTGAGATCCTTTATTATAGAAAGCACTGCATCAGCTGGAACTGTGGGTAAAATTGCAAGGAAAAAGCATTTTTTTTCCGTTTAGCCTAAAATAAGAAGCAGGTGCTAACAAACTGCCAGAGAAAGGAGCACCTGCAGCTGTGCCATTTACAAGAGCTGAGCTTTGTAGTCTAAGAAGCTAAAAGTCACCAAACTATGGCTGTGTGTGTGTGTGTATGTGAGAGAAACATATAACATAATTTTAGCACTTGCAAAATCAAAATTCAGCCTCTCTCTACAGATGCTCCATTTCCATACCCTGCCATACCTGCAAGTACCTTGACAAAACATTTGGCCACTTAACAACAAAATATTTGCCACTTCTAGTTTCGAACCTAAGGATGATTTTTACCCTTCTGCCAAGTTTTTCACTGAAATCACTGTTACCTAAAAGGATACAAGAAAAAGATTCCTTCTCTCATCTCCTCCTTGCACCAAACACCAGGCTTCTGCTTAATCTTGCAACAGCCTGTACCCTGAGTTCAAATCCCTGAGAAATTTGAACACACCTGGGTAATAATCTTACCAAGGGACCAAGGTAACAGCTTAAGTTGGGATAAACTGTATCTGAGGCTACCACAGATGTAAAGAGTGAGAAAACAGTAATGCAAGGAATTCCAACTCTATTAAAAGTAAAGCAAAAGGTCAGTACCCGGCAGTAGGCTTTTTAGAGATGTGACCCAGAGTGACTTCAGCCAGCCCAGGCTGACCTTCCCTCCATCCCAGTATAGCACAGTGTTTCAATGCAAACTGTGCTGTAACTGCATGGAACTGCACAAGATATTCTGGCGTTTTGGAGCATTTTTCTCCCCTTTGAACTTTTCTCAGCAATTCTGAATTGCCAGCTGTAGAATGACAGGTCATCTGTTCAGAAAATCCCCATCAACAACAGATTATGAGGCTTAATTTCCCTATATTTCCCTTAAATCGATCTATTCTGGATCAAGGGATATCAGTTTCACTTCTAATCTAAGTTAAATTTTTCTATGCACATTTAGACTTTTGTTCATAAATGGAAGAAAGCTGACAAATAAACCAGTGGCTTTCATCACTAAAAAGCACAACAGCCAAGGCACAGGAACCATGCAATCTGCTGTTAATTACAATAAAGCACCATTTTATGTAAAGGTTTCCTTGTTTATCACTCTGCTGTGCACAGATGATCTTCCTGGGCCAGTGAACATGGGCAGTTCCATGATCTGCACACTCTTTGGCAGAGACTAAACTCACAGCTTTTATCAAGCTCACCCAGTACCTTCCCACAGCCCCTCCAAGTCCCTCCCTAGCTTTGCTGAGAAAAAAACATGCTGAGAAAGCATTAGAGACATATCTCCACAGCAAAGAGCTGCAGGGTTCCACGAGATGTGCCAATTTACTGCCTATCTGATGTGTGACATCACCAGCCACAGATCTTCAGAACACAAAATTGCTCCTTACATAAGACTGTTTTTTCTTCAGAAGTTCAGAAGTCTATTTCAGTAAAAACTAACAATGTCCTCATAAATAACATAAGCACAGCAGCTGTTTATGTTGCACAGTATCACTTCCCAAATGTCAGTTATTAATTGCAATGTGTTAATATTAATACTTTTTTTTTCTTAATAAAATTCTATCATGCTACATTATGGATCTCTCCCACTACAACAATGTCAACCAAATAAAAAATATAATGTTCTTGGACAAACTCTAAGAAAATACATTTGTTTTTTAACAACAAAACCATGCCCAAAGCCTAAGACAGAACTCTACACAATGGCAAAGGAAGCAAAGCCCACTCCCTCCAAGTTGCTCCCTAGATTTTGTCTTTGAGGCTCTGCCTCACCTTCACTCACCCAGTCTGTTTTTTACATAAAGAAGTGCCAAACCTAGCACAGTGTGTGGATACCACTTCTTTACTAACAGTGAAGACGCGTCACAAAAGCTTTCTGAACAAACAGGGCAGGGTTTACACAGCCAGACATACAGCTTGAATCATTACAGGGCTCTAGTTTTCAAAATAAAACAGAGAAGCTGGAAACTTGCTTTTCTCCTGGAAGTGAATGCAATTACCTGCTTTCAATCATTTCTCAACAACAAAAAGCCCAACTAGTAAACAGTGGAAAAACATTCTGCCAAATTTCCACTGAAATAAAGAACTTCCATCTAAATTAACTTTAAAAAAACATAGTGTTTCCCTGTGAACAACATGATAGGAATTTATATAAATATAAACCATTTATCTCACCTTCTCTTAAGTATAAACAAGAACCTCACAAGTTTCAGATGCATATTTCCCACTTCTTTTTCATAAAACCCTATTGAGAGGTTTAAAATCTCAGTGTCACAAAAACTGTTAACCTCTTCCTTTAGCAATTTCAAACATGAAAAGAATTCTCTAAACACAATACTGCAAAAAAAAAAAAAAAAAAAGAAACCAAGATTTTATTAATAGAAAAAAATCAGCAGATTATTTCAAAACACTCATGCACTGAAACCACCAAGCTCGCACATGTGGATATCTCCAGACAGGCAGGTCAGGAGGCCAAAGAGTACAGTGAGTTCTACATCTGTGTTGACACTTATCCTTCTTACCTGGAACCACAGTGCTCCTCACCCTGCTTTACCTCTGCAGTTTTGTGTGCTGCTATTGAAACCAGGCAGACTGTACACAGCAGTGACACTCCAGCCAAAGCTATCTCAGCGTGTCAGCTCTCAACAAAGTTTTACAATAGGCCCTTAAATTCACTGACCTGGAATGCGAGCAGTGCAAAATGTTACCCCAAGTCCACTATGGTTCTTCAAGATTTTACTGTCATCAGTAAATAGTAGCTCCACCTTGCACAGCTGTACCTTTCTTTATATTATGGATGGAATATTCACACCAAGGCACTCAGTGAAGTAAAACAAGCAAGGGTTAACAGTACTTGTCTAAAAAGGGAGTCTAGCTCAAAGGAAGCAAGATGCAGTAAAGTTCTATAAAATAACTACATGCAGTAAAATCTAATTGCAGTGAAGTTAACACACTGAGTAGGGGCACAGACATACGTTAGACAGTGAGGGGGAAAAAAAACAGTAAAGAAAATGGCGATTTTCCTTGGGTTCCTGACCTTTCAGAGCAAGTGTTAAATAAAACCAATCTGTTTAATTCTCAGACAGAAGCTTTCAACAATAACATTCCTTGGGTATGCAAACAAGAAAAATCCTGGCCAGCAAAGCCTAAGAAGATTAACATACAGTTTTTAAGGGTCCACTAGGTCCTTTCAGCCACAGTCTCCCCCACATTTTAAAACTCAGTCCCCTACAATCAGGATCACCTTTGGCAGAAAACACATCATCTCCTTGAAGCCAAGTTTAACAGAAATCCCTCTGCTCCACTATCAAGGCTTCAGGACCAACCAAAATAGCTGATACAGCCACCACAAGAATACAGTAACACGTGCCACTGTGTATCCAGCTATCCCCAGCTCCGAGAAGTACAAGAGTGTGGTCCAGAAGCCAGGAAGAACAGCAGCCTAACCACATGACACATCTAAAATCCCAGAAAATACTACACATACACAGACAATTTCTGAAAATCCACTACAACTTGAACTTTAAATAGCAGCAATAACAGGAATGTCAGAAAAGGCAGCAACCAGAGTACCCAGAAGCACCTGAACTGGCATTTCTACTCTCCCCTACAGGGAATGATGAAACAACAAATGGAAACAGAGTGTTACTTATGAAGACAGGTTCATAAAGAAGGAAGGAAGACTTTTTCCAGGCACATCTGTAATCCTCACTCAAACCCACAATTATTCTTCTGCAGGATCAGAAGAAGCCAGAAATTAAATAGCCACACCCACAGGAGCTTCAGCTGAAAGAAATGAAATACAGAGCCCATGTGATTTGGAGAAAGATGACAAATCCCCAAAACCTTGGGAATCAATGCAACTAGTGGAAAAAAAGTATGGAGTAGTTTTCCAAAAACACCAGAAATGGCTCTAATACATATGAGAACAGTTTTCCTAATAAAAAGGATCTGCTATAATCTATACAAACTAGTTGCTTCCAACATCCTATGTGTAGTTCTTGTGTCTACCTGATGTTACAACTTCACAGCTCAAAGAATGAGCTGGCAGATCTCTTTCACAATCCTACTACTCTCTCAAGTCAGTTTTTCCATAAACTCGTTCTCAAACATGTATTCTCTTAAGCCCTTCAAATGGAAAGAGGAAGAGGAAAAAAAAATTTGTACAACAACTCATAATTCAGTCAGTTCTGAAAAACCTGAGAAATAGCAGAAAAGATATATTAGTATAAGCAATATAAAAGCAAGTTAGCAGAGTCACTTTTGATCAGCTGGAAAAAAACTAGTTGTCTAAGTCTTGATAATTTTAAAAATATCTACTCAGTAATATCCTAATGATTCTTGAGATAAATAGTACAACGGTACTTTACTTTATTTTTTCACTAGTAAGGCAGCTCATTAGCTCAAAACTATTTGGCAAACATCCGATGAATACACAAGTAGTTCCTTCCCCTACGTTGACTTCAGTAGCTCTCACTCCACATTTATTTCTAACTTCCAGTTCTTTCCTTCCTCCACACAACCAGTTCTCTCCTGAGACGGATTTTCAGTGCGGTCCTGCTCTCGGTGCCTCGCTGCTGCCGGAAACCGTGGTTCGGCTGGGCAGGACCCCGCATCGCTCACCTGTGCTCAGCTGCCCTGCAGTTCACGCACAGCACCAGCGTTCCCCGCTCTCCGTTAGGGAAGAGCGGAAACGCTGCTGCACAAACGGCCGCAGAAAGCGCCTCCGTGGCCTCCTTCGGAGCGGGCACCGCTCTCATGTGCCGACACCGTCAGGCACCGTTACTGTTGTTACCGAGCCCCGAGTAACGCAGCCGAGCGGCCAAACGCGTGGGCAGAGACCGGCCCCGGCCGCTCGGGAGCTCGTTCCCGGTCTCCGGGCAGGCATCCCCTCGCCATTCCTCCCTCCAAGCACCTCCCTGCCGGCAGCCCGGCACACGAGGCGCACGGCGCCCGCTCCGCCACCCGCCCGCGGGGACATCGCGCCCAGGCGGAGACCAGGAGAGCCCGGCCCGGCCCGGCACAGCGCGGTCCCTCCTCCGGCCCGCGGCCGCTCCGTGCCGGTGCTCCC
>VWZN01009801.1:593215-661358 GCA_013396955.1 Regulus satrapa | reverse complement strand
GGGCTGCGCCTCGCAGCCGCGCGGCACCCGCCCGCCGGCCGGAACGGAGCAGAGCCAGCGGTGGGCATGACGGCCTCTCCCTGTCCGTAGCTCTGCTCCGGCCCCTGCGAACAGTGTTCCCCCCGGGGAGAGGTACCGCAGTGCACCGCCGGCAGCCGGGCCCCGCGGGACTGAGCCAAGGCGGGGTCCTCGGGAAAGGCCCCAGGGAAAGCCTAAGCTCACCTTCAAATAGCTCACACTGTTGAGCTTCACACTTCTCAGCGTGAACCAGTTGTACTGATTCCAGTGCCCTAAACTAGTTCAAGTTGACTGGCACGAACAGAACCAAAACAACCTCATCCCCAACCAGGTTTGCATCAAAATAGGCAGTAGTTGAGCTCACTGCACAGCCCTGTGGTTGCATTGGGTTGTGTCTCACGGTGCACTCTTCACATCCTATTTAAAATGCACCTGGTTAAGTCCACAGTCAGCTCCCCTGACTACTGTACCAGAATAGACCGGCTGGAGTATGATTGTACATATGGAGGAATGGCATCACATGCTGCAGGAAATAGCAGGGTGGTTACACAGTACTCTAACATGAAATCTTTAATCACACAAACCACAATTTTAAACGCTCTTGTCCATCCAGGGCAATTATGGCAACAAAGTCGTTAAAAAGCGAAAGGTCTTGCCTATTTAACATACGGCTTAAAAACGGGCATACCCCGTACAAAAAAATCCGTCAGAGACTGCTTCTTTATTCAGCTGCGCTTTCAGAGCTGCAGTTTCAGAGCTGTGCTAGTGCTGGCCAGATCGTCCATGCGGCTGCAGTATTCTGATCTGTCCCCCTGGATCCCGCGTTCCCAGGGTGTCAGGCGAGAGAGCAGCAGCAGCTGAGCCCAGCCCAACCCAGCTCCCACCGGCAGTGATGAATGGAACAGAATCATCACAGAAAGATCAAACCACACACTTTGGTGTCAGAAGTTGTCGGTTTAACCCATTACCTTAATTCATACCATGTTAAAATTTTTATAGTATTGCAAGAGAACACCTAAATGTTCCAGGATGATGCCCTTTATTTTTATATGCAAAAGACAGTAAATAAGCACAAAGTGGGGAGTGTCTAGAAAGACATATTTTTACCCACATACGTTTTTCTCAAGATATTAGTGTGAGCTAAGACTAACAAAATTTAAGTTGTGCATTCCAAACACTTATTTCAGTCCCAAACTGTCCCAATGTCACCAATCGTCTTGCTCCATGTCAGTGATGTTTCTCCTCAAGTAATGATTCTTGGATTTCCACCTAAAACTAGTTCTCTTCCAATTAATTTTATTTCCTTGTAAACCAAAGCACAGGCAAAATAGAGTAAATAATTAATGTGAGAGGAAGCAAAAGAGTTCAGAGGAAAAAAAAAAAAAGTGACAAAATATTTATTGTGGAGGAGAAAAACCAGAGCTGACACAAAGCCAAACTTTCAGAGATACAGAACCAAGGTCTCAGAGCACCAGAAAGTCACTGAACATGGATTTCACAAAACATTGTAGTAACAGCTAAAAGCCCACAGATTAACACAAGAAATAGACTCTGAAATCTTGTCTTAAAAGGAGATTCCCTTGCAAGTAGAAAAAAGAATCACACCAAATTATATTTGAAGTGTTTTGGGTTGTTTTTTTGTTTTGTTTTGTTTTGGGTTTTTTTGTTTGGTTTTTTGTTTTGTTTTGTTTTGTTTTTTGTTTTTTGGGGTTTTTTTTGGATACAAATTGAAGCAGGACGGGAAATTTAATGAGGTGGAAAACGGCAACAACTTATCAAGGGAAAATCAGATGTGATAGAAGAGTGACTCACAAGGTCAGGGAGGAGTTTGGAAGGATGCACAGAAACATGTTTAGACTGTGAAAATGCCGTAACATTACACTAAAGCAGCTGTTTGTTCCCAGAGTCGCCTTGGGGATCCGAGCGGTGGGCTCAGGGTGGCCAGGGGCAAGCACTGCTGGACTAAGGAAACACTTCACCATCATTTCTAATTTTCCTAAATTTTATTTCTTGACCTCTACCAGACATGCTTTGGAATACTGTCATAGAAATATTTGCTTTGAGAGGAAATGTAACAAACAAACAAAACAAAACAATCCTAACAAAATCCCAACCACCTTCACACTTAAGTCTTGTTCTAGGCTTTACCGCCTAAGAGGATCACATTTTCCGCAAGTCCCAGCAGGCTGCTCCATCTAGACAATAGCAAATCCAGTTTGTTCTCCCACATCGGCTACATTTCCTTTGGGAAATACTTCATGAATTGACAAAATAAACACTCTTCACTCATCCCAGCAACACGGAGCACACACACAAGCCTAAAGACACGCCAGGGATCCTCAGGCTTGCAAAACACCCCGTATACAGTTACACTCTAGCAGGTCCTTTTCATTAGAAGCTCAGCTTCGGCGAGTCCTTTAATTAATAGCACATCTGTCGGGACTCGATGCAAAACTCCTCCTCTACACACATGGGAAAGAAATCTCGCTCATTTTCCGTGTTTCCTTCCCGGATCTTGGCCAACCTCTGAAAATACAGAGAAAGCATGGCAACCCTGACACTCCGCCCAGCTGGCGGGGCTGGACTGCGGGCGGGCACAGCAGGACACCGAGCGGTAGCTCCAGGGACAGCACGGAGGCTCTGCCGATGCTGGTTATTCTATCCCGGCACGACCTTGCCCGCGGGCTGCTGGCAGCAGAGGGATCCCCTGGGGCTCCCGCTCCCTCAGTGAGCCCTCCCGGACCCGCGCTGTCCCCTCAGGGAGCTCGCTCCAAGCCCCACGTCGTCCCCTCAAGGAGCTCTCTCCCGGCCCCACTGTCCTTCACGGAGCTCCCGCCCGGCCCCGCGCCTGCGCAGTGCGGGCGGCGCCATCCGTGTCCGGCGGGCCATGGCGACGGTGGCGGAGCTGAAAGCAGGTCGGGCTGGGGCCGGGCCGGGGATGTTTCGGGCCGCCGCGGGGAAGGGAGGGCGGTCCGGCCGTCCACAGCCACCTGGATGGGTCTCAGAGCTGCCGCGGGTGCTAAGGGAGAGGCGCCGTCTCTCGGCGCTGCCGCCGTCATGTACCGCGGGCTGTATTTCAGTATACTTCAGTATTAAGCGCTTGTTGGTCAATAGCATCCTACTTCTTAAAGTGCCAGAACGTATGCTTGCGACTTTAAAAAAAACCCAAACTGTATGAGTAAGTTCTCGGTAGGTGAAATGTTATCTGTGTCGTGCTGGGCCGGTGGGCTCCGGTGCAGATACCTTATCGCTGCCGCAGCGGCACACGCCACAGCTGCCTTTACATTAACGCGCCTTGTCATGCTGGTAGTGTTAAAGGACACGCTGGAAAAAAGAGGAGCTCTTGCCCAAATCAAAGCGAAGATCAGAGCCGAAGTGTTCAATGCCCTGGATGACCAGAGCGAGCCGCGGCCGACGCTGTCCCGGGAGAACCTCCTGATCAATGAGCTCATTCGGGAGTACCTGGAGTACAACAAGTATAAATACACAGCATCTGTTCTGACGGCAGGTATTGGCCATGGCATTGCTCTAGTGGTAATCAGGGATCGTTTGGTTGAATAATTCCGTTGAAATTATGGAATTGCTAAGTGTGACAAGCTGCATAATCTTGTCTCCCCTTGGGAATTAACAGAGTACAAATAACCTCTCCACAGCTCTGCTCGAGCATTAAGCCAGATCACTCTATTTGTTTTCAGGAAAACTTACTCTCTGTTCCTTTACCCTTGAGGTAAACTGTTTGACACAGTAGTTGATGCAAGAGCAAGAAAACTTGATAAGAGCCTGCAAACTCAAATGTCTTGAAATATCTGAGAGAATTAGTTTAGAGAAAGAGTTGTTTGCCTGGTGAATTTATCTTTGTACTGCAAGACTTCTTTAATATTTTTCTTAGATTCTTTAAGACTGAAGAGAAAAATTGTAATGTGCTGTTGTAAATTATACTACGAATCATGAATGCTTAAGTGAGTTCCCTGGAATTACAACACATCATTAGTCACTAATAGTCTAAAAGGGAGGTGTGTGTGCTCTTTTCAAGTCTTCTGTTAATTGGTGGCATTTTTCTTACCAGGCTTAAGATCCAGGGATTTTGTTTTCCAGAATCCGGCCAGCCTGAAGTGCCCTTGGATAGACAATTTCTCGCCAAAGAGCTGAATATAGTTGAAGATGCAAGTGCAAAATCAGTGTAAGGAGAATTTTGGAATGCACCGTATGTTCTCTATATTCTGTGTGCCAGTATATTTTTCTCTTCTGTCTTGTTATAAATCACACAGAAATGTTCTCACCAACTGAAATGTGGCTGATCCTATGCACGGGGAGCAGGGGGCAATTTTCAGACACACTCCGAACTAACTGCATTCTGCCAGCACGGTAGCATTCTGCAGATAGTGCCCTTGTGCAGCAAAACACAACTCTCTTACCAGTACAGTCTGCTTTCTACAGAAAGGAGATCTGCTCTTTGCATATCTGTGAGTGGCTGTGTGGAGCAATGCAAAGATTACTATGAGATTAGATAAAAAAACAGAGTGCTCCAATAAAGCTGCAGTAATGACCTGAGGGCTGAAGCAGGTTCGGACATGTTCAGCATTGTCTGTAGCTTGTACTGTCCCAGCCTTTCAGGTGCTTAGGAAGAGCCACGTGTGAGGTGTGACATGGTGGACTGGCCTGCAGGCCCCCAAAGTCTGATCTGCTCAGAGTGTGTGGGTCCTTGTGATCTGTGGCTGAGAGTGGGGCTCTGTGGAGCTGGAGTTCAGGGGAGGGTATCTCTTAGTCTGAGCTTTTTAGGGCAGTTCCAGGGGGAGCTTAGGGCTGTGCTTATTTATGTAATGATACTTGGATGTGTTTTAAGTCATTGAAGACATCCGTACATATTATAGAAGTAAATATTTAAGATCTAAGAAGTCCTGGGGGAAGGGTGTATTTTTAATGCTCAGTATTTCATAGACTTTACAGACTACCTTTGAATTTCTCCCTTAAGCAGGCCTCTCCTGTATGGAATTCTCTCTCATTTCTTACATGGTGATAAAGAAGAAGGCACGCAGAATATCCTTCCAAAAGTATCTTTGCTGAATTATCCAAAGCAGAACCTTGGCAAACCACTTACTGAGAGAAATCAAAAAGGTGGGTGCAATGTCAATTTTGCAGAACTTTTGTCTGTGCCTAGATTTCCTATACCATGCATAAACATGTAGCTGGACACCGTGTACCTCCTCCTCCTCTGGGCAAGGAATGCTTTCATCTGGCACCAAATGTCTTTACCATTTCTCTAAAAGTTCAGCTGGCCAAATCGTACTCCCTTATATTATTACAAACCTGAAAAGGATCAGCTAGAGACAGCCTCATGCTGGGAACTCATTACAAGATTTTAACCTAAATTCTCAGTAAAATATATTAAATAGTGGGTATATATCTGTTTCTTATCTGGTCTAACCTAATTTCTATAGAAAGTTCTTAACTCTTTAGCTGTCAATTCTTTACATGGGCAAAAATCTTTTCTGAGAACATAATTAAAATATAATTCATATCCTATTTACCACAAAAGCTTAAGCCCAAAGTTCATTGCTCTATAGTAAACACTGCTAAATCTTATTTGTCTTTTTGGTCTGCCTTTGGGCTGGTTACAATTAATACCACCTAGCCTAGAGAATTAAAAGGTTCCTTGGTCCAGCTTTTTCCTTCAAAGAGTCTGCTTGGTTTATTGCTTCATTTTTTTACTGTGAAAATTTATAACTCTCCTGCTAATACTATGAACTGTTTGATTTCTATCCAAAAATTTCAAAAGCATGAAGCCTGAGATCTTACTTATATCTAAAAAAGGGTGAGAAGTACTAACAGTTTTTTAACAGTTAAATCATTGAGACAATGATGTTTTTCTTCTGCCAGAAGAGGGGGCTGAAGAAACAAAATTTCCATACCAAAACTGCTATAAATCACCTCTTTGTTAGAAAACAGTTATTCCTATCAGAAATGTCTCCATTTCTAAAACGAACTGAGTATATAGGAGAATTGTTTTCACAGTATACTTTTGTTTCTACTGACACTGCAGGGTCACCCTGCCCTGTTGACTCCAATATAACTTCACATGGAGATTTAATTGGTTACAGTTAGTTGCAGAACTCAGGATCACTTAGTCATAAGACAAAACAGCATATTGCTTTTGTTAGAACTAAACAACAATTTAAAAGTGTTAAGGCTTTGAACCTTTAAGTAAATATATTCTGAAATTACTTTCTCCGTGTATTTGTGGAGTATGTTAGTGGAGACCTAAGGGCAGTGGGTTTAAAATACAAATTAAATTATCCAACTCTTTTCATTAGGCTGCATATTCAGGTAATCAAATCCATTCATAAACTCAACCTGCCAAGCCTCTTATTTAACATCTGACTTGCTTTTCACTTTAGAAGTTATCTTGTTTATTTAGATGTATGAGTATTCCAGCAGGCTGGGGGTCCTGATGAAAGGTGTGGAATATGGTGTTTAGAAGTTGTCTGAAATCTAATCTTAGTGATATAAAGTTTTTATCTGCTACAGCTTCATGGAAACATTTATCTGTAAAATTTCCTAAACTCCCTATGATAATATTGTGCATCCAAGTTGGCAATAGAAGATAACATGCCTCGGACCTCCAGATGCATGAGAATATTTTTGTCTCTGTTTCATTTTCAGACAGAATTCCAGAACCAGGAAGGATGGCTGGCACAAGCATCGAGGAGCCTCTTATTTTACAAAATATAAAGAGATGATATCTTTAATTTTGTAATTTCTCATTTCAGGGCCTGTCAGATTTAATTTGGGGCACTCTTCATTGCAATAATTTCCCCAATAAATTCAGTGGGACCATTTTAGCTTGTAACATCTACTCATGAGACAGGATGACAAAGACATACTTACTGTCAATTTTAAAAATGTTAGGAAAGCTCTCTTTCCCCAGTGCTCATAGGAGAACTCTATAGGGAATCACAGTAGTGAATCCTGTGTCTAGAATTGCATCTGAATATACTGAGTTTATCCAATAAATATTTATATAATAACTTATCATTTCTGCTCTTACATTTTTGTGTGTTTTTCCTGTGTTTCTGAATAAAATTTTTCACTTTTATTGTGTGGTATTTTGAGAGTGTTCGAACTAAACATTTTAATCATTCTTTCTAAAAAGAAGCTGCAGCTTTCAGATAAGTAAGGGAAATGATATTCTAATAAAAAATTGAAGTGATTTAGAGGGATAGTTGTTTTTAATTCTCCAGAAATGGGGACTATATTTATCTTCATGCCAGCAAACAAACAAGAGTAAGTTTTTTCCATCTGGAGTTGCTATAAATTGTATGGTGTAACACTGGGTATCTGGGAGGGGGTGGAACTTCTGGGATTGTTTTTCCCAAACAGCATGAAACTCAAAGCTTGAGGCAAAGCTAAAAATAAAGTTGATAGTAGCTTACTGATTCCCAAAACTCTTTTTTAGCTGAGGTATTTACATGTTTTGAAATGGTAATTTATTTTAAAAGCCAAACTTGCAGAGGTACTTAAAAAATAACATCTATTTTTTTTTCTCTTCTCATTTTAACAAAATGCATAATTGTTAAATATTTCTAGTGGTACTGAGAGGAGTTTTGTATAAATAAATCTCTAGAGTCAGGTCCTTAAAAATCTTTACTGTTAGATAAATGGTACAGTGGAGCGGGGAAGAGAGGAAGAGAACGTGCAGTTTGTAAAGTTGAAAGGACTCTGAGGTGTGCACACTATGCAATTTTACCTTTATCTTGATTTGACCCAGTTAGCATCGCAGGAATCCTTTTACTTCTGCGAGCAGCCTGTGCTCTAAGGTGGAATTGCAGAGAGGCTGCATTTCTCCCATTTGGAGCCTCGGCAGTGAGCTCATCTCCCGCGTGTGACTGGCAGTGCTGGCAGCTCCTCCCTGGCTGATCTGTGAGTGTGTCAGGACTGCTGCCAGGAGGGGAGGACGAGTGTTTGCAAATGAATCTCAGCCCTGTCCCTCGGTGAGTTCCCTGCAGCTCTGCATCAGTGGCATCTGAGCAGGGCATCAAGAGAGGAGTGCTGTGTGCTCTGTGCTCACACCTCTGCCACCTCCAGCTGCTGGGCTGAAGAGCCATCCCTGAATTTCTAATTGGATTTCCTAGAAGTTCATCCGTGCGTTTCCATGAAGCAGTGGATCAAAGTGTTATGTGTCTTTGGGTTCTGAATTGTCTTTTCAAGGGCAAAGAAAAAGGCTCTTGGAAACACAAAAGCTCAAACTTTCTCTGCTATGCAAGTGTTTCAGTGTAACCAAAGCCACTGCTTCTGCTTTCTGTCTTCCCGCCATAGATCATTCAGATGCTGCCCAGATGCCATGGAGCTCCCCGGGAAATTAATTTTTAGTGGTAGAAATTTTTAAAAACCCGCCCAGGCTGAAGAGGGCAAAGGGATGTTTGGTACTTGCCCTTTCCCAAGCACACAGCTCAGCAGGCTCCTCTCTCCACAGTCAGGAAAGCAGAGGCTGCTACAAGGGCATCCCTCACAGAGCCTTGATGTAAAGGTGTATGTCTGAAATCAGAGATAAAATACATTTAAAACAAAGGGAATCTTCAGACTATTTTCTCTGGGGATCCACCCACTGTACAGACACTGTTGGAACAGTGGGTGGAATTTGACCTGTTTGCTCTCAGTGCAACTTGAATTTCATCTAATTCTCCAATACCCTCACAGCCCACATCTTGGGGTTAGAAAAAATCTCATGTTTCAAAGTATAGTCATTGTACAAGCAAACTAAAGGCAAATTAAAGTGTATTTCTAGTGATGTTTATTTACAACAAAGCTTTGAAATATGTCTATGAAAATATACTGGTCTAATCATATTATTAATGGTCTAGCATTTATCCTGGCAGTACATGAAATCTGAGAGGATCTTTCAAGATCCTGACATACAGCAATTTCTCTGAATGTCAGACTGGCTGCCTTCTTATTGGGTGAAGAGGGACTGCAAAATCTTTCCCACAGGGATGCACTTAGCATTCATTAAAATTTTAAGGTGAGATCAATATTTAGATCAAAATATTTCACAGTCCTAGTGTCACAGGTTCAGGTTTTAGAATTTGCCACCTAGGTGAGCATACACAAAAATTATTTTCTTAATTTTTCAGAAGTTGCATAATTACAGCCTGGGATGTCTTGTATTAACTGCCCTTACTCTTTCTACTGACAACAGAAAATGACAAAAAAATAGGACAAGCACATAGAAGTTTAGGGTCTCTAAACAAAATGCATTTGCGAATTTTGTTGGAGATGGAACATTAACCAAGAGCATTATGGAGGGAATGCCATTAAAAGAGGCTGTATGCCATTAAAAGAGGCTGTTTGTTGTCTAAGTACATTATCACAAATGAAGGTGACAAGGAGCCAGTGAAGTCTGGTGTGGATATCAGATCTGGAAAGCACTTTGGAAGAATTTAACCCACAGGTTTTAAAAAGAAAAAATTCTTCAAGACCAAATTTTTTCTCTCCCCTCGAATGAGAGCAAAACATGTCTCTAGACTGCAGGGCAGCCCTGCTGTTTCAGAGGTTTTAGTTTCTGTCCTGCACAGGGGAGATTTTTTTAAGCTTTATCAGCTCCCTCTGAGGAGTGGGTTACGTTCTCCTTCCTGAGCACCCTCGAGTCAGGCAGCCGATCTCAGTGTCACTGGAGCAGTTTTCCGGAGGACTA
Organism: Regulus satrapa; assembly: GCA_013396955.1. Lineage (NCBI taxonomy): Eukaryota > Metazoa > Chordata > Aves > Passeriformes > Regulidae > Regulus > Regulus satrapa. Next base: position 651,652 of record VWZN01009801.1, on the reverse strand, counting down.
ATTAGCCTTGGGTAAACACCTTTAGGACAAAACCCCAAAAGGTTTGTTCACACTTGCAAAGACACCCTTCTAGCAGCAGCTGATTCAGAGCTGCTCTGTGCACTTCACACACTCCCCCTGACCACCTGCAGCAGCGTTAAGCGCAAACATCAAGCAGCTGGGGAGTATTTTCCCTCATCAGACTGTTCAATACCAAGATTGATTGTCCTGATTTGGACAGAGACTGTCCCTCCTGTTACAAGGGCACAGTTTGACACAGATGGTAATCCACCAGCACAATTACCTGTTCTGATTACATTTGTCATCTTAGAGAAACATGGTCAGTAAAACTTAAGACATTTTTAAACAAAACAAAAAATCCTTACCTGATGTTTTATTTAATGAACTAACATCACCATTCTGTGCTTTTCTTCATTCCACTCTCTCGTGTTCAGGTTACACCATGGTAAGGCAGCTAAAAGTTCACTTCTTTCCTTCTTGGGTCCTCTTTCTTTTCCCCAAGTACAATATCTACAGTGCAAATTCAGTAAGGAGATATTTATGGGTAGGCTGCTCAATACTTTGTTTCTTTCTAGAAAAGTAATTAAAACAAATAAGTAAACAAATCAAGGGAGATTAAACAAAGCTTATTTTCTTTTCCCAAACTCATCATCCACTGGGGATCCACAGCTTTCATTTTGAGGGAACTTTGGTTTAAAACAAATCACAAGTGTCAGGAACCCCCAGCCAGGCTATCAGATTAATATATTCTTACTTTAACTTTTAAGTGAGGATTGGAAGCCATGCTTATACTCATCAGTTCCTACCCCACATGGCTTGAGAGTGCAACTCTTTCAGTCCCAGCAGTAATATTTTTTTTGGACTTTCCAGCTCCATTTAATGTCACATCATATATCACCCTCCAGCAGAGCTGCTGTTAAACTCCCTCCTCGGGCAGCAAGCCTGTGTGTGCAGTGGTTTGCAGACCAGCCAGAATAATTTCCACTCCTTTTTAAGCTACTATTATAATGTGTCTGGTTTTGTGAAACAGCTGCATGTGTTTAAAAGGAACTTCTTAGGATAACTTTGATGAATGTTAAAATTATCATACTTTTCAGAGGATTCCCTTGCATTTCAGTGTGTTTCTAATTAAAAGCTAAGTTTGCTATAAAGAAACTGCACATGAAAAAAATAAAATAGAGTAAACTACCCTGCCCTGTGAGGAACTTTCTGCTAACAAGGACAAGTTTCTTGGATTTATGTGATGGTGATCATGTCCCTGGCTTTGCTCCAGCAAAGTCACAAATGCACAGGTCTGATATGGCACTGCCAGGGCCTGGAAGGCTCTGCATGGCTCCCCATGGCAGCCCCACACCACTGCAGACCCCTCTGGCAGAACAGTCTGGGATCTCTGGGACTGTGTCACTGCCCTGGCAAATCTGGTCTTCTCCAGCTGAGGCCCAAACTTGACCCTGCATCTGATATTTCTGAAATGCTGCAGAGCAGAAACCCCAGGGCTCTTTCCCTCTCTTTTCTTTGTCCAAATTTTTTCACCACTGGTCAAAACTAGAAGAGGCTACAGGTCTATCACACCTGCAGGTTCCTGACCCAGTAACAGCAGGGTTTTCCAGCCCAACCTCCGCTCATAGATATTTTTTTTAGGATGATGAGACCAATATGAGCCACATCCATCTTCCCCAGGAGGGTTTACTTTCCAGAGAGGAAAGAACTGTTGCTGTCAAGAGAAATAACTTCACTCAGGCCTGTGCTCTGATCCTTTGGGTATACACCATATTTAGTCCGTTACTGAGAGGGGGTTGTTTCGGTATTTTGTATTTGGCACGTTGATGGGAATTCCTAGAGGATCCTAGCTTTCCCTTTTTGGGATATCTCCATCCACAGGTCCTACTGCACAAGGCTGTTGGCTATTAAGGGAGGAAGGAGGGGGGACAGCTGGGGACAGAAGGTTTGGGGGGTGTGAGGAAGGTTTGATGAGGACCAGATCCCTCCCTAACCCCTGCAGGGCTGGCTCCCAGCACCCTGTCCTCCTGTCCCTGCCAGCACATGGTGCCTGCTTGCTGTTCTGCCCCTGCATCACAGGACTGTGTCCCCCGAGCTCTTCATCACTTCTCTTCTACATTTACAGGGAGGTATTTCGCATATATGAGCAATTTACAGTCCTCTCACAACAACTGAGCTGCACACTGGATCGCAAAAGAAACTTTGAAAAACCTGCTGGGGAGGTGGCATACAACCTTCTCGTTTCCCAGGGGCAAAGGAGGCTTAAACCAGCCCCAGGCTCCAAATGTCACATAAGCACAGGAGACCCAGAGCCACCTCCACCCACACAGTCCTGCTGTGTTAGGAATAACTGTCTTTGCCCAAGCAACCCCTGAACTCAGGGATTGATCTCCAACAAAAGGCACTGATAGTGGGTAGGAAACCCACACGGGCCTGTGACCTGTGCCCCTCTAGGCCCAGGGCCAAGAGAGGCAGGGGTACTGCCAAGGTAGGAAGGAGTTAAAGGTCCATTTGCTGTCAAAAGAGAAAAAGGGCTGAAACACTGAACTTGTGATTTCAGGGCACCCCTTTCATACATCTTTTTGAAAGCCAGAATCAGCCTGCTCCCCCAAAAAGTGGCTCGGGGCAGGGGCCACAGCCCAGGGTCAGGCCCTGCTGGGAAGAGGTCCTTGGCTCAGGCTGTGTTTTTTAAGCCAGGTACCAAAAGGATTTTCCAGCAGGACGTGGTTTCCAGGGCCCCTCCCCACTGGCAAGATTCTCCTCCTCTATATAGGGAGGCTGCAAAGGCAGCCAGGACTTGGGCTGTCCCGGCTGGTGGCTGTATCTCCAACTCACTCTGCTCCCCCAGTTGGACACCTGTAAGTACCACGAGGGGCGAGGTCTCTGCTGGGCACTGCGCTGGGGGCTCGCACACCTCGGGATGGGGACCCTGGCAAGTTAACTCTTACTCTGCTCTGCAAACCTGGGCATGGGAGCAGACCTGTCGGACATGCTCAGGCGATTTATCCTGGTTTGTGTGTTACTGGTTGGGTTCTGCTTAAAATGCATAGAGACCGTGCGTGCCTGAAAGTGGGCGCGGATGTTGTAGCCTGCTTCTAGTCGCTGCTAACACTGCCATTGCTGGGTGGAGCCTGAAAGGCACCTTCTGCAGAGAAGGAGTGGTGCTCTGAGCTGGCAGCAATGCCACCACAAGGTGCAGGGCCATGCAGGTGATCACGGGTACCTGCTGCAGGTAACCGGCACTCATGCATTTGGGAATGAAAAACCTGAGCTGCTGATCTTCTGTAAGTGTTCCTAACCTCTCAGCCCTAATAAAGGACTGCTGAAAGAAAGTGCAGCCAAATAAAATAATCAGTTCATCAGTAACTTGTTCTTTGAACAGGAAAAATGCTTAAAAATTAGAAGAAGGAGTGGAATCACTTTTACATAAATGCCCCAGCATTACATATATATGTTTTTAATATGCTGGGAACAAATTTGAAGCAAAATTTATCTGACAATTTACTGAACTACAGTACTTTCAAAGGTAACATGCCTTTTTCTTTTTTTTTAATTGAAAATAAACAGCAAAATTCTAAGAAAATCCCATAAGTAAATTAGGATGACAGTAGATGGCAGTGCAGAAAGCAACTTCAGTTCCTTCACAGGCTTCTTTCACCTGTTTGTGTTTGTGTCTGTGTGCATGCACACCTACAAAAATGTTGATATGGATGTGAAAGGCATATCTGTTTGCATTATTAAGAAACATCATGAGATATTTTCAATAGAAGAGAAATCAGAAGGCTTGTCATTGTCTAACACATACATATTAGTAAAGCCTTTTCTAAGATATAAGCCCACCTTGTCCTTCACTGCCAGCCTTGCCCTGCCAGGCAGTTTGCAGCAGGATTGTCTGGCTGAGCCCATCCAGCCTTGCTGTACTCCCCAAGATCCTCCTTTCCTCAAGCCACTCGAGCAGGGGCTGAACTGATGAACCCCCCAAGAGCAAAGCTCTGATGAAGTTGTCACTTCAGTTTAGTGCCCAATTCTGCCGTGGCCGTGTTCTCTGGGATGTAAACAGTGAATTTTATTATCTCATTTGCAATTGACACACTAGTCCCTAAAAGGTATTTGTTTTGCATTTGTTATCATTACATTTTTGCGGAACGGGGAGTATTGAGCAGAACATCTCCATAAAAGGCAGCATGGGGATGTATGCAGAGATCCCAATGCTTTGCAAATCACAGAGACTTATTAGTTGCAAATCTGATGGCTTTTAAGTACGTTAATTTTAGGAGAAGCCAAGAGCTAGAGACGGTTTTCCAACTTGTGCAAAGTCCAGTTAAATTATGGATTTTTTGTGAATTATAATCAATCTATAGAATTTGATTTAGTTAATAGAATGACATCTACAAGACTTTGAAATAGCTGGTATTTTCCAGATAAAGGGCATCTATCCCTTTTTTCCCCCTTCTTTTCTGATTTTTACAGTTTATAACACTGGCAATAACTAGGGTCTTTTTTTTTTTTTTTTTTGAAAATTAGAAAATAATTCAAACATTTTGTCAGAGTTATGTAGTAACTCACATTAACAAAGGGGAGAAGACTTTATTATAAACTGAGGCACTTACAGACAATTTGATTGAAGTATATGGAGAATGCATTACCAAATAAAAGTGAAAGGCCGGGGGGGTTGATAGCAGTGTTCGTGATAAAGCTGTCAATGCTGGGGAATGCCAGTTCTCAAATGAAGGTCATAAGGTTAGGATTCACCCCTAGATTAGCTTTTGATTAGCTTTTTATTTCCAAGCAGTGCTCAGTTGGATGATTCAGTTAAGTATTGGAAAAGTAAAAGATAAGGAAACTGGAAAGATCAAAGTAAAGAATTACTGTAGCAGTTTGAGTCAAGAGCAGGTTACTGCTCCACCCTTCCATCAGAAACTACTCATGAGAGCAAGACTTGGTTTTTGAAAATAATTGGTTATATATTCCTCTGCTGCAATAATTATTCCCTGTACAGATGTGATAAGGCTTCATATTGACATGCACATCCTGCAGAGGAAGAGGGAAGTGTTCTTTATCTTTTCCTTAGGGGAAAAGCAGTCCCTCCAAGCTCTGACTCAGGAGGCAATTCTGCTTGGCCAATAACCTTTTAATTAAAGTGCACTTCCTGGGAATATTTATATTTCATCCTTGAAATAATACACTCAGGATAAACTAGCTATAAAGACAGCATTCAGCTTCTGTCATTAACATGAAAAGGGAAAAGATAGTGAAGATCAGCCAGATACGTCCACATTGGGACAGCAGACAGAGGAATAGAGTGAGCTGTGGAAGGATCCATGGAGGTTTGCATGTTAGACAAGTACAATAAATAGATCAGGTTAGGTGTAATTTGGCACAATTCTAAGGCAAGAAACTTCATATCAATAGTATTTTTGTGATTTTTTTTCCTTCTCCCATTCTCAGGATAACTCACCTCTGGGTATAAAGTGTATACTCTTGTATGCCCTTTATGATTTTGGCTAAATGGATGAGAACCTCCTACCACCTCTTGCACATGGACAGGGGTCCCCATTTCTCTCAGCCATCCCTATGGGTGAAACCCAGGATGGCTAAAGGGTCAATTTTGCCTTCCCAGGGAATGCTCTCAGCAGGCAGTAAGGATTCTTTACCCTTGGCCCATTTTCCCAGTATCAATCACATACTGGCCCTGTGCAGTCTTGATCAGAGGTGGACCAGAAGATATAGTGCAAATTGTTAATCAAAAAGCTTCAGCATCTCATTAGCAGTTCATTAGTCCTCATTAGGACAAATTTGAGTTTGTAGAGCTTATATTCTACCTCCTCCATTGAGATGGAAGACCTTCCTTTATAATGAAAAGTAATAGTGAACATTAATAAATAAATTAAATTATTAATATCCATTAATCCATACTTCATAACTGCATTTCCTTTTTTACTGCAGTGATATTTAGATAGTTAGAAGCTGCTAAAACTTTATCCTGAGATTCCAGAGGTTCAGTAATGAAAACATAAATCCATGTTTTCTCCTCATTGTGTTTCAGAGGAGTTCTGGGAACCAGTTCAGACTGTCTATTCACGAGTTCTTGTAGGGGATCTATTCTTACCATATTCAAACTAATCCCAGCATTTGATCTAGGGAATGAGAACCTGTATTTCCAATTTCTGCATTTCATCCTACCTTATATACCTTCCAAATGGATCTTACTTTGAAAAAGATTGAATTTAAACTTTCTGCACCTTGCTGTGTGCATGCAGGAAGAAGTAGGAGAATGTAGTCAAATACAGACAGACCAGCTCTCAGTTTCATGCTAGAATCTGTGGAAGATGTTTTTGACTTGACATGTAACAAAGAAAGGAACTTTTCCTTTGTCCTTGGGCAACAGAGCAGACGAACCTCTGGGATGTCTCACTGTGACATGTTTTGTAACAGGCCAGCAGTTTTAGCTGAGGCTGGGTTTTTGAGGTGGATGGTCATGATGATTTGGCAATTTGATTTCCATCATCATTTTCTGTGGGCCATGTCAGAACAACAGGATTTGACCCCATGGAGCTCAGCTCTGCAGTTCAGTCTCCCTTTTGGTGTTTCTGACAGCAGTACCTGACTCCTATTGATACAGAAGTGCTGTCACCACTAGCCAACCTTTCCGATGCTTCAGCACGGCCATACAGCTCTCTACGGGCCATAGGATGGGCTGAAATCCCATGTGCACTGCTGCAGCACTCCCCCCATGCTGCTGGGCCAGTGGGCTGGAGAAGGTGCCTGGAGAAGGTGCCTTGCAGCAGTGGGAGAGGCCAGGGCAGCTCCTGCTGCTCCCTGAACCCCGTGCCCTGGGAGGTGCAGCTCTGGGCTGGGGCAGAGCTCCCATGGCTCCCTGAGCAGCAGCTGGCCCCACAGCCAGCTGGAGAGCTCAGCTGCACAGAATACCATCTCCATTATTGGAACTGTACGGCTCCACCAGCCCTCTTGGCAGCCAGGAAGCATTTTCTGCCTTAATCCACACAGAGGTCAAATAGTTCCCTCTTGTGCTCTTCCAAGAATCTCCTGGGAATGAGTGGAGAGCCACATGCTACAGATGCTCCCTGACAGAGCCTTGACAGCAGTGAGCACTTCTCAGGGACAGTGGAAGTGCACAGGTCTCCCTGCACATTGCATGTTCATGGATTATCTGGGAGAATTTTAATCTTTAGCTTTTTTTTTTTATTTTTTTAAGACAATAGACAATTGTTGAGGGAGTTTTAAGAACTGGGACATCTAATTTCCACCGGATTTCAGTGGGATGTCATATAACCTTTATAGGCAAGTCTAAAAATCCTAGCTTTGTTTATAAGTTTTATGTCACCTTCTGTATAATCCATGTTTCCTTCTCGGACCCCTCAGAGAGTGTGCCTTGCAAAAAAAAATCTGTGGGAAGGCTTCAGGGACAAATATTTGGAAAGCAAGCTCTGATACTCCCAGAGCACAGGGTGTCCATTTGGCTACGTACCACAGAGCTTGGTCGTTACAAATATTGTCCTGCTTATGGGTTGACTGCTGACATCTTTAGCAGTCAGTTCTCCAAGCTCCCTCCAGATTCATGTTTGTTTGAATGCTGTAAATATTAAATTCATTCTCAATAAGGAAATGAAACAGCCTCTGTCTCCCAGAGATGTTTTTCTTGGGCACGCACTCTTTGCAGCTCCTCCCCAGCTCTCCTCTCTGCTCCACTGCATAGCAGGTTTTCCAATCAGCATACCCTTTCTGCCCTAGAGCAAACCACAAATCCCCTGTGAACTCCTTCCTCCCTTTAGACCTGTGCACCCATGGGATAGAGCAGAACACTTACAAAGCTCCAGCGCTGCCAGCACTGATCTTGCAGCCACATCCAAACTTCAGTGGCCAGAGCAGGAGAGCAGCTGCCTCCAGTCTCAGCACAGTGCAAAGCAGCCTGAGCTCTGCCTTGGCTCTCACCTATAGGGCAGACACATCCAGCTGCTCTGTCCATGTGTGGCTGCATGGCACAGATGCATCACACTTTCAGTCTGAGCATCATGGTTCAGAGTATCTTTTAGCTGAGGCAATTCCCAGGCTTGTTCCATTTCTTCTCTCTCATGTGATAGACATTTACCCTTCATAAATGATCAGCTCCTACTATCTCACCCATGGGGAGGGGCTAACTCTAAATTACTTCTCCTTCACAAGCAGTATTGACAACATTTTTTTTCTGCTTTTTCTGTTGACTTTGTCTTAATCTTATTCTTCTCCAAATGAAATGGTATTAAGTGATTGGAAATTGTCCTTTGCAAGAAAGGTTCATTTCTGTCCTTGCTGGAAAACAGCCTGGGAACCATTCTTCTACTGTTTATTTCATTATTACATATTTCACTATGCAGTCAACAGCATTTGGGCGATGGGAAATTTTGTATTTGTCTGAATTCCATTAACATTGTGATGGGCAAGAGCTGAGGCTGCAGGAAGGTGTTCAGCTTGTGGTCCTGGTGCAGTTCTGTCAGTCTCATTGCACAGGCACTAAGTATCCACATGGAAATGGGAGATATGACACAGGACCTATAGTGTTTTGGACCTACTGCATGGCAGATTTGACAAATCAAGTTTCATCTGGAACATCTCCACATTTGCCTTCCTCTATTTCTTTAAAGCAGAATATTTTGCTTCCTCAACAGGTATCTGCTGAGTCAAAATGGCTCAAAAACCTCTCAGCGATGATGAGAAATTCCTCTTTGTGGACAAAAACTTCATCAACAACCCACTTGCCCAGGCTGACTGGTCAGCAAAGAAACTGGTTTGGATTCCATCAGAGAAACATGGATTTGAAGCAGCGAGTATCAAGGAAGAGAAAGGGGATGAGGTGGTAGTTGAATTGGCAGAAAATGGAAAGAAAGTGACACTGAGCAAGGATGACGTCCAGAAGATGAACCCTCCAAAGTTCTCCAAAGTGGAGGACATGGCAGAGCTGACATGCCTCAATGAAGCTTCCGTGCTGCATAATCTAAGGGAGAGATACTTCTCAGGTCTAATTTATGTGAGTAGACCCAAACACAGACCCAAACACAGAGCATTTCCTGCTGCATGTGACCATGGCCCACTAACAGCATCCCAGCCCCTGCCTGGGGGACAGGCTTTGTGCAACACTGCTGTCCAAGTACTAACCCCAGCAATGGCATCCTAACCCAAAAACGTTCTAAATTCGCTTTATTCCCCATAATTCTCCTGCTTCTTTGATAATCACTTCTTTACTTAACTAAATTAAAACAAGTGAAGGTTTCTTCCACAAAATTTATGAATTCTGAAAGAATACTGTTGGCTTGGAAAGTATTCTCTGATAAGTGAACAAAATCCGAGTCCTGCTGTTTGGGGAAAAAAATTATAGGGACTTTTAAATAAATTCAGTGTAAACCTCAATGATTTTCCAGTAACTTGCAAAAAATAGCATACAGAAAAGGCAAATCATGCAAATTTTTTTAGGCAGAACTCCTACTGAAAGGCAGCTGAAAAGTTCTGGTTTGGTGGGGCTGGAATTAAACCTTATGTGTGGGTAAAGGGAAAAATGCACTGGAATTCAGGCAAGAGTACTTTCATGTACCAGTGTGTCACTGAAGCAAAGTCACACATTCACTAAGCCTTTTTGTCCCTCGGGTTGATCAAGGGATAGATCGGACAAGCCTGGACAAATTATAATTTCTCTATGTTCATGTGAATTATGGCACGATTATTCTGTCTTTCAGTCCTCGCAAGTACATTAACACAAGAATATTTTGGCATTGATAACTCTGTAATCTATCCACATCAACAGTTAGCAAACAGCACAGTAAGAAATCCCAAAACTTTTCCAAGGAATTTAGCTGTTATCTTTGATTATACATGAAGGATCCCTCTGCTGTGCTACAGAAAAGTTATCTACAGTTTCAAACTGTGAAAATTTTACTTGCATGACAGATCACTGATGAGTGAAAGAAAGCACAGAGCTTAAATGGAAACAGTAGTCAAGGTCTCATTACTAATATGAGGAATGCTAAGTTGGAAAGTAGGAAATGAAGCAGAAAATAAGATAGTTATATGGTCTACAACAAAGGAACTACTTGCTTGTTATGCGCTACTTCAAAGAGCTAAGCTCAAGATCTTTTCTTCAGGAATGTACTAAAATGCACATTATGAAGTTCCTGAAAGAAGCTTCCCATCTTTTCATTAGATGTCATTGGATTTTAAGTTTGCAGGTGAACATGTGGACGGACCCACATGCTATAATATCAGAACATGCAGCCTTTATGATTAAAATAGACTTTTTCTGAATGTGTTCTGCATTGTTAGAAGAATTAAAAAGAATTAGTAAAAGGGTAGTGGGATAAAATGAGGGATTGGGTATTTCTTTGTTGTTCTCAGCAACACTCTGCATAGCCGTTCCAGGGTTTCCATTATGTTTACTTCATGGAATTTTCACTTTCTACAAAAAGAGGAAATTAATTTTCAAGAGTGGATAATGCAATTAGAAATCAAAGAGTTTTTCATGGAGGCAAAAATGGAAGTCTACCTGAAATTAAGTTTTCTTTCTCAAGAGACCAGATCTTACAATGGTAAAAGTTTCAAAGACATTCATTTGCCTTGTCGTGCAAGAAGTTATTTGTATTTTCAGTAAGAAAAATCTCCTTGAAACTGCCCAGCTTTACAGAGTGCTGCCCTACTAGATGCTGTTGTACCTTTGTAAAAACAAAGGGGGCCTCTCAAGAGAATTTGAGTCTCACCCACTTGCAAAACTAACTGTAAAGCACCATCTCCTGGCTTTGCCATGTGTTGCCTAATTTGCATCACTTGGACTCCCTCACATTCAAAGAAAACATGACCTCAACATTTTTCTCTCCAGAGCATCACTGACGCAAATTGGGATTCCCAAATCTGCTAAAGAAAAATAATCAATCCCGCTGGGAAAAAAAAACATCTCCCCCTTGCATTTACATTAAATATTATTAAATAAAAGGTTTCGGTGCAGAAATTTACAGGGTGACTGTGCACTAGAAAAACACCCTGGCCTTTTGCTTCATCACAGGTAATTATGGTAGAAGGGCAAGAAGAAATATGAGCCACTAACTCATATTTCACATTGCTCAGAACAAAAAGAATCTGCTTTATCCACACACAAATTACACCAAAACTTATTACATAAGCATGAAAAACACAGCAATGCAACTTCAGTGGATTTGAGAGAAAAATCAAGTTCCTTGTGGTATTCATAGGCACTACTTGTTCAGTCTTCACTTTACAGTGAAAAATGCTGTCTTTGGTACATAAAGCTAAATATGCATATTGGAACTGAGTTGGAGTCTTCTGCCCAAACCTACATATTTACAATGCAGATATGTATTTGTGCCAGCTTCTTGTAAATACCCAACAGCAGCAGCAGTCTGAGGATGCACAAGCTCAGCACTCCCATGGAAGTATCCCTAAGATATTTCAGATTAGGTTCTTACTCCAGACCCTCTGGGAAGAGATTCAGCTGGGGGAGGATTCAGCCCCTCTCTTGACAGGCTGTGCCCCAGGGAGAAGGATTTAAAGCATGGAAGCTCCAGTGCCTCACTTTCAATCACACACTTGGCCGTGTCAAAACATCATGTATATCAATCTAGCTCCCCGAAATCCTGGCAAAGCAGACACCTAGAGCAACAATCAGCCAAAATAAGAGGGCTTCATTAAATTTCCTGAGGTGACAGATCATATCAGTCACAATCCAGTTAGAAATAAGAATTCCTGAACTTCATCAGTTCCAACTTTTGCTCTACCTTAACAGCCTGCTTCTTGTGCCTCAAAATTAGCTCTTCATAGGTATGTTACTGTGTGCCTGGGTGTGCAAACAGCCTTCCATGTGGCAAGTCACTAAATCCCTGGAAATCTCAGGGAAGGGAGGCCTAAATAATTTCCTTAATTTCCTCTCGTGTGTTTTTTACTTGGGTGGGGATGATTAGCTGAGCGTGTACAGTAAATGTATTTATACTACTGAACCATGTTTTGCAGTCCTTCCCATAAGGGCCTTGGTGGCCATTCTAGGATAAAATTGTCACTTTTCAAGCGTGCTCTCCCAGCAACACTAAAGCTCATTTTGACACGGGCAGCACAGCTCCGTTCTGACACCCCATGCCAACGAAAACGCAGCCCAGCAATTCCCTGGTTCCAGAGCAAGGGGTTCAGCCTGGGGATGCCGAGAGCTCCTTTGAGGACTGGAGCTGGCTTTTCTTGGGCTGTGGCGGCAGTGGGCGAGCTGAGCTGTGCCCAGCCCAGCTGCTCCTGCACAGCTGGAGCCGCCAGCTGTGCCCGACGCCAAGAAAGCACTCTGGCCGTGCCGGGCCATTGCCTATTATGGTCAGGAAAGGGAAATCCCTGGGCCTGGAGCCTGTGGGGCTCCATAGGCCACTTTAAATGTCCCAGTATTACTGCCATTATGATCTCCTAACTCAGGCGGTTTGTTGTTGTTTTGGGTTTGTTTTTGGGGTTTTTTTTAATTTTGGTGTGTTTAATTTTAATTTTTTTTTAATTAAACACCCTTGCAAATTTCTTACTTTTAGCAACTGTGAAACATGGCTCTACATCTATTATCGTATGGTATTATTTCTGGTACAGGCCAATAGCTAGAATATTTAGAAATAAAGGAATCTTTAAAACTTAAAAATTAAAAAAAAAAACCAAAAAAACCAAAAAAAAAACCAGGAAAACATGGATGAACACCTATCAGCTGGCAGCCAATATTCTTGTTTATGTATATATTTTTATCTTAATACCTCCATTAAATTCTAAACAAACCAAGTTTTTCCTTAAGTTGTCTGCAGATATAGTCATGCAGTGAAGGCATGATTATTCTCTCAAGGCAACTGTTTGGAACTTGAGCAATTTTATTTGACTCTCTTTACTTATCAGCGTTACATGGTGTTCATAGAAGCTTTTCTTAAAAAAACTCTTCAAACATCAATCCAAGCTTCTTACTTAGGATTTCCATTTCCAAAATTTGATGCCTACCTGACTAGATATTTATATAATGTTCTGATAAGAAAATACTCATATAAAGAAATATTAATTATTACAGTTGTCACCATACCCTTATGTTTATAAGGGTATGGATTATGTATTGAAAATAACTGAAGTTAGGGAGCTCTACCACCAGGTCACAGTGTTTCTACAGATTGCTAAATTCACCTACTTTCCAGCAGCTCACTTACTAGAAATAATGATTTATGCACTTGGAAACCACCCATACACATACATTCAGAAAAACTCTGCTTCATTTGTTACCCTGGGCAGAACACAAAGGAGGGCTGCTCACTAAAATCCCGCTGACCCCATGCAGCCCATTGTGCTTCCAGCCTGGACCTGGCAGGTGATGTTAAGCCCAACTTTCATTTGAATTCCCCTGCAGACTTACTCGGGTCTCTTCTGCGTTGTGATCAACCCCTACAAGCAGCTGCCCATCTACTCAGAGAAGATCATTGACATGTACAAGGGCAAGAAGAGGCATGAGATGCCGCCACACATCTATGCCATCGCTGACACGGCCTACAGGAGCATGCTGCAAGGTAGGACAGCCCTGCAGGAGCATGCTGCAGGGTGGGGCAGCCCTGCAGGAGCATGCTGCAGGGTGGGGCAGCCCTGCAGGAGCATGCAGCAGGGTAGGACAGCCCAGCTGCAGGGCTGCCCTGAGGGGCAGAAACACCTGGGAACTGCACATGTGCTCCTACAAGCACCCAGCCAGGAAAGAGCTCTCACACAGGGCAGCCTTTCTAGAAGTTTCAGAGGAATTCTTTGGCAGGAACAGCAGTCCACAAACACTGTGACTCAAAAAGGAAAAACAATCCTTTTACCCATCTGTGTCGAGGCATGTGGGAAGGTTTCAAAGTCAAGCAAATAGTTTTGGCAAATACGGGCATGGAAAATGCTCCCTCTCCACTAGTGGAGAGGATTCCAAAGTTAGCTGTGAGCCCTGCTAGATCTGTCAGCATCGCTGCTCTCTCCCTCCAGCAAAGCAGATTCAAACAATGTTTTGGGACTACTTTCCCTACAATCTGATATCTTGAACCCTGAGCTGAAATGTGCTCCGTTTTCCAACAGGGATGGCTGTGAGCAGTGGGAAAGCAGTCCAGCCCCAAAGGGTGCAAATAAACCCCCAAAATTCACCGTTCTCTCCTCCTCCTGCACTCATTTCTGACAGACTGAGGGCTTGTGTTCTAAGGAAGAACATCATTTAGTGATGGATATAGGAGGCTGCAACACCTCTAGACTATAAGGCATGACCAGGTGCCATCTCACACTGACCTTGGGTGCTACAGGAAACCAGAAGCTCCACAAAATATTTTGAAGTTAGGGACTTCATAAAGCCTTCATAAGGTCTTCATAGGTCTGACCCTACAGAAATTCTGGCTGACAACTATGGCTTAGCAAGATTCATAGGCTTGGCCCTAAAGTTTAGGGTTTCCCAGGATTAGGACTTTTTTTCCTGTCCTATGGCTTATGTGACATTTCTTTTCTGGAGCTATTTCAATTCCTCTATTTAAGTGCATCACAGAAGGCAGAGCTACAGTGCAGCAGAGGAGGACCAATAAAGCAAAAAAAATATCCTGAAAACAGAGCTTCCTACACACTATGTGATATAATCATAGTTATAAAAATCTTACTTGGCAGAAGGTCATTCCACTAAGCCATGGTCACGTATCTGTGCTCCAGCTTCCCTCCTGAACCCTGTGCTCTGTCCAGGGCTCCAAGCAGGCCCTGAAGCCATTCCTCCCTCTGATCTTTTATTTGATTCCCTCCAGCCTTGAGGGGAGATCTGAAAGAAGCTCCTGGTTCCTGCAGATCATCAGCAGTTGTGCAGGGTACTGTACATGTCTCTAGAAATTAGATGGGGGAAAAAAATAGAAAAGGGCTATAAACTATATGTAGGAAAAAAAAAACCAAAACCAAACCTGCAGCCTATACTGAAACAGAATTGTCTTGTCCTGACAATACATGAGTTTTCTGCCTAAAGTGAAACTAGTCTCAGCATAGATGAGCCTGATCCAAGCAGCACAGGGATGTTTTCCACTCCTCCTCTCTCTGACTGTCTCCTGTCCCTCCCAGCACATTCTCCTGAGCAGTGGGAAGCCACTGGAGCTGGTTTGCCCTCACTGTGGCCATTAACTGCACCTAGAACAGCATGGGTTTAGCTGGGTGCTGGAGGGAGGAGGCAGCAAGAGAGCAGGCTCTTATCAATTCACTTCTTTTGGTGCTCAGAATAATTTCCTGCCCTACTGGCTTTCAGGGAGTTACTCTTCATTATTCATGTGCCCCCACCACAATTCCTCCTGGCAGCAGAGAGGAGGGGGAGAGCAAGTAGAAAGGAACAAGGATGGAGTAGGTGATCAGCTGAACCTTTAAGAGGATGCTCCTTCACTGCTTCCCACCCCAACCACGCACAGCTGGCAGCCGGCAAGTAGAACCTCCAGAGCTCCCAGCACAGGCCCAGGACACCCACATTTTACTTGCACATGTCATCTTGGAGTCTCTCCATCTCTGAAGAGGGCTCCAGCTGCTTTTAAAGCTGTGCCTTTGTTTGTAAAAACCTACTTGTGTTTTGTGCATAAAACTAAACCAAGCCTCAAAATAACTCTGGTTATTCAGCCAAAATTCTATTCACGTTGGAGTGCTGAAAGTGGGCGTCAACATGGTTCTGCATGAACACACAACACATATAGGCACAGAAAGCTTCGGGGAGGCTGTGAGCATATTTCCAAATGGAATATAAACAAAAGTTCTTACTCATAAACATGGATCAGAGCACTAAATGTTTTCCCTGTGAAAAGTCAGTACTGCTCCTTATCTGGAAACTTGCATAGTTTCTGCTTGCCAAAGTAAAATATGTCATAGATTATGAGACTGAGGAATTATATTTTGGTATTTCATGACCAAGGCCACTTGTTCAGATGTCTCAGGGATCCTTTATCTCTTGGTGAGCCCAGCCTCTGTGTCTGCAAACCATGGTCCTAGTGCAGGTTCATCAGCTGGGAATCACAGCCCTCCACATTCTCACCCTCACCTGTGTTGGCACAAACATCCAGCAGAAAACTTGAACTGTGCACACTGCATTCCTTCTCTGCTTCAGAAACTTCCTCCTTGGTTAATGTATTCATTAGGAATGATGTTTAACTCCCATCAAAGCTGTTCTGATAACAACACTCAGCCACAGCTATCAGCAATCCGAAAATCAGACTTTCTTCCAAATAAGCACAAAAGCTAACATCTCACAGGACACAGGAATTATCCAAGAGGTTGGCTGGACAAAGATAAAATTTCCACTTGTTTCAAGTGGTTGTGAGCACCTAAAACCCTTTTGCAAATCAGAGTCATGCTGTCTCATGCTCAGCCAGGAGTCCTGGGTGTCTTGTTGGATCTGCTGATTACTATGTCACTAATGCAGTTTGATCATTGCCCGGCCACAGCCATGGATGCGCATTTCCAGCTAGAATGAGAATCAAATCATTTTCTTTTATCTCAAATACTGAGAATTCTACAAGAGCATTTGTGCCTGTGTCCCCAGGAGTTGCCACACTGAACTGAGCCCTCCTGGCTGTGTTTACAGACTAGCAATCGATGATTACTGCTACACTTGGAGTCTGCAATCATAAAACATTTCCCCTTGTTCCTGCATCCTCTGCTCTCTCCTGTGTTTGGGGTGAAATAGCTCCATACAGAGGGCCTGATCCCCATCCCAGCTCCTGCACTGCCAGCAGGATTCTTCACGCAGCCGTGATGCAAAACTTCTGCTCCAGGTGAAAGCCACTGCTGGCTTTTTGCTGTGCTGAAGTGGGTTCCCCTCCTGGGGCACAGCATGGTCTGTGAATGCTGGTCACAGCAGCGGGGAGGAGGCAGTGCAGGCCAGGGAAGAGGAGCTGGAGGGGGTTGGATGACCCTTCCTGCAGCACTGCCAGCTTCCAGTGATGGTGAAGCTGAGACACTGCTCAGCAAGGAGGAGTAATTCTGCTGCCTTCTGTCATCTNAAAAAAAAAAAAAAGCAATAGACAATACAAATCTGAAAAGTCATGTTATGTAAAAGTATTAACAAAGGTTTTGTGCAGCTGATTAGGTCTTTATTAAGTTTTCTGGCAGTAAAGTGTCATGGAGAAGATACAGCTTTCTGCAGATTCAAGGAGATTATTTTCTGTGGAGCCACTTTTATGCAAGCTTGAGTTAAAAATGGAAAAACAAACAACCTGGTAGTTACTTGGAGGTATGGGAGGGAAACACAGTTCCCAAGAACTCTTAGAAAAGGAGGCCGCTGTGAGAAGCCATCTGTTTACTGTGTCCTCAGCAGGACTGTACAGAAATGTCCCCTTTAGGCGGTGCAGTTATTAACCAATGTAAAGAAGCAGTAAGGGAGTGGGGGAGCATGGTTTCAGCCTGATTTTTTTCCCTTTTATGGTAAAGCTGCCAACTTTCTGCTTCATTGTGATAAACCATCTAATTTTGTTTGCGATTAAGCAGAGCTGACTGGTCTATCAAGAACAGAGGGGCAAGAATTCTTACAGGCAAAATGGAAGTGTTTGGTGAAGTAAGGAGATTCCAGAGAGAGAAAAAAGCCCCAACTCTGTTGCATGTTTAGGAAAGCTGGTGAAGTTTATAATTTAAGTGTAGGTCTCAATTAAAAATTGAGGAGAAAAAAATTTTAAATGCTTAAACATCTAATATAGATACACTGGAGGTGGATGATAGTCTTCCAGGGAGGGTCGAATTTTTTTTTAAAGGCATTAGCAAAAATATATTAGAATCTAGAAGACCTATTTTGTTGCTTTTTAAGCCCCAGGAATTATACTTAAGGAGTTGTATATATACAACTCTTTCTCTTCTAATAGATCTAACCACATAAAGCTGCAGACCCACAAAATAGGGCACAGTCTTTTCTATACAGAATGAAACATTCCAGAACATAAATAGAATTAATCAAATGGGAGAGCCTTTTAAAGTGAATGAGACCAGTATCTGCAGCTCAGGTCATAACAAAATAGGACTGGACTCCCTGATGTGTTTCATCCTTAGAGCTGCAGTTAGAACTGATGGAGGGGACATCTGAATAACATCTGGAATTCCCCTTCAGTGGGCGTGCACAGCACAGTTTGCCAGCATGAGGTTTCTCCCATGATTAACCTATCCCTGAGGACACTTGGTGCAACTTCTGACCTTCCTGATCCTTCCTCTGCTCTTACATATCCCCAGGCTGCCCCTTCACAGGCACTCACCCCCATCGTGGGGCAGTCTGTGGGACACCTTTGGGAGCCTTCCCCTACTGGGGAGCAAAAGAAGGGCAGCAATGGGCAGCAAAGAGTAGTGAGAAAATACTTGGCTTGGAGACCAGCTTTTTCTAATGTTCCCTAAACTCAGAAATTCCACTGGCAACTCAGTATCAAGAGTCACTTTTATTTTCTTTATGGTATTTATGGGTTAGTGATGCAATATCAGTGTATGCCCATGGCTTCTATTTACACAACGATGTATTTTTAGCAAAAGTTCTTCCATGCTCTCGCTTTTTTAACTTAAAGAAAGCCTACCTGATACCCTGCAGTGAAAAACAAGCATGGCTCACAGCTCCTCTCCTCCCAAATGTTTATGTGGAAGAGTCCTGCAGTGCTGATTGCTGACAAATACCTCCAATAAAAATAAGGAATGAGTCATTTTGTACCAATTTACCAAACTAAACAGTTAAGTGGCATCATTTGTTGGGTAGTGATCAGTAAAACAGTTAATGTTATAGCTATTGAGGATCTGGGAGTAAAACAGTTGTTTAATATCAATCCAAGCCATTGCAAAATCTTCTAATGCTTTTCCTAGACTGGCTATGGGCCAGACAGCAGTTACAACTTGAGAGCTTAAAAAATTGGTTTAAATAAGTTTAAATTATCTGATGGTATGTATGACATACAGGATCAGCAATAGGGGTAAGCAGGCAGACAGGTATTCCTGCAAGTCACCCCTCACACTGAGCAAAAGGAGCTCATGTCTGACCCTCTGAGCAAAGTTTAGGACTGTCTCTGCTTTGGATAAATAATGTCAAACCATACAGAAGCACTGGATTCTGCCTAATTATTTGCTTCAAGTCTCAGATGTGTAAATGAAGCACAAATTTCTCAAAAATGTATTTGACCTGCCTGGGAATTATTTTCCTAAGTCAGAAGATTTTTTTACAGTCTGTAAAGGCAAACTGAGAGTCTCAGTCAAAGAAGGGCAAACTTCAGTGCTGGGCTGGTTGCTCAAGGCCTTGTTAAGTTTGCTTCCAAGTAGTTCCAGGGCTGGAAATACCACACCTCTTTGGGAAACTTGCCCTGGTGTTGGACAAGTGAAGGAAAGCAGTACAGTTGTACAGAAAGTGAAGTACAGTTGTACTTTACAACGGATCACAGCAAACATGCTCATCATGCCTTTTGGCAAAAAAAAAAAAAAAATCTGTCTTAAAGTTCTGAAGGTAGATAAAATCTGACTCCAAATCAATAAGCAGGGAGGCCTGCTCCAAGAACAGGTCATGGAGATGGGGTGCAATCCTAACCCTTCCTGCAGCAGTGCAGAACACTGGACACTGCTGTGATGAAACCTCTCACATGCCTCACATAGCAGAAATGGGAAGTTTGGTCCTCCTTTTTATAAATCTTGATCCAAAATGCATTTGATGGTCTGTTCATAGTAAAAAAAAGGAATACTTACATACCTGTTGACATGATCTTGTATAATCTAAACTATCTTGTTTTATCTTACTCTTTGGAAGAGCTCTGAAAGAAATTACTTGTCCTCTTGATAAAAGTTGTCTCTCGATCTGAAATGAAATACAGGCTAAATAATCCAGGTATTTGACCAGCTTTGCTTTCAAAAGTCAAAGCTTTGTATGACCAGCTTAATTGTTGATGCCTTATCTGTCTGGACTTTGTTTCAAGTGGGCTGCTGGCCACAGTTCATAAGCATTGTAAAAACTTGAGCTTCAGGTTTGAAATTTTGTTATAATCTTCTTACAGAGAGCTTGATCTTTTTTGCTGTCCTCATTACAGTTCATCTCTAAAAGCATTTACAAAAAATATCTATGCCCTCTTAACCTTTTGTTCATTTTTTTGCACAAAATATTTCCATTAGAGATGGTTATTTAAATTCAAGGGCATTAAATAAGATGTGAACCCAGTATTTTTTACTAATCATGGTTGGCCAGGTTTTAGAAGGTCTAGGCTGTTCAATGTGAATCTTTATAAATATAAGTGCTTCTGTCAGAAAAGCCATTTTCCCTAATTAATAGATTATTTTTCTTTATTCACAGATAGAGAAGACCAGTCTATCCTGTGCACGTAAGTAAACTCATCTATTTTAGTATGTCTCAATGTCACAATATCTTTATTCAAAATTGATTCAAATTTTGATGGAATGGACACATTCTCCTCACCTCCAGTAAACTTGAACTCCAGTCCCAAACCTACTTCAGCTGATAAACCTGTTCATAAGATGAAGACAAGGTATCAATTTCACAGGAAGCTTTAATGCATAAAATTATTTCTTTAAATTGACTTTCTGAACTTAGAGATTTAACTGTTTACAGTTGGAGTGTGTGGTTATTACTCCACAAAATCCCACTGGTTTGTCATTCCTGCCTCTTTTGAAAAATCACTCAAAATGTTGAACTGGACAAGGATCTCCTGCTTGACCCTCCGTTTTAACACTCTTTCCATTCTTCTGTTGCTTATTAGTTGGTTTTATTTGCTTGAATGCCATCAAGAATGCTTTAGGCAAAATTTTGTCTTTGCTAAATTAGGTATTTTCCAGTTTTCCTATAAAAGATTGGATTTGATTTGATGCAAATGCTAATACATTGGCAGAGGTGACATGTATTCTTTACAGCAGGTTCATGCAATGGTGCTGTAATCTGTCAGGTTTAGGTTATCTGATAAAATGTGCCACTGACTGAATATAGATTTAGCCTCAAAAAAGCACTGCTACTGATCACCAGCCATAACATGACTTTTACTGCCACTGCTGACAGGAAAAAAATTATCACCTAATAAAAATTGTATACTTTGTCTGGTACCATAAGGGTAGCTCTCACCTTAGAGCATAGCTCTAACCTCTTTTACAGCAAGACTTCAGTATTTGTACAAAAAACTGCCCCTTTTTGATATTAATATCAAAAAGAAATCTAAAATTCCTGCAATGATTAAGTAAAAATTGACTATCACATTTTTCCCAGGATGAAACATGTCATGGTTATGAAGACTAATTTACAATATGCATTTCCTCCTTCTATTTCTGTACTTTAGTTTATTTTTCCACTAGTAAATCTGCTTTTAACTTTGGAACATTGGTACTTTCAAGAAAGGGACTTTCTTTTGCAAATCTATGCTTTTTTGTTCATGGAAATCCACTGAAGAATCCACTTCTTGCAGCTACCATTTATTGAAATTACCTGACCATCTTGCTGGAAACCTAAAGTGTTTCACACCAGTAATACATAAAATACAGAAAATGAGATGTCTTTTGCATCCAGTAATATACAAAATAGAGAGAATGAAATGCCTTTCCCATTTTGAAAACAGTGATTCCCCAAGATGTTTAGAGTAATTGCTGTATGTTGGATCTGCATCACAGCCCATAGCTTAAAACACTTCTCACACGTCTTCTAAAGAAAAAAGATTGGCCAAGCTACAACCAATGTACACAATTTTAACCACTACTGCTTTAACATTCTTGTTGGCCTTATTTGGCCATGAAGAAAGAAGAAAGTTCACTTGGCTTTCAGCTTGGCAACTGTCAAGTTGTAGCGATTTACAGTATTTTATAGAATTGTTAGAAATTATAAGAAATTCTCTTTTGGCCTAAAATATGTAACAATAACTGAAAACTTCATGGCATTGATCATCCAGGATTTTTTTTCTTGAAATAGCTACAGGCTTGAATTTTCCAAGGCCTGGTGGCTAAATTGTAAAAGAATTGCTGTAAGGATTCATATGGATCCCCTGAAATGCTCCTGGGACACAGGCAAGGGGGCAGATATGAGAACTAAGCCTGATTCTGTGTATCTGACTAAAAATATACCCATTTTCAAGACTTCAGCCTCAGCTCATTAAACCTACCCTCATGTGGTTACGAACTGTTTGCATTCTTTTTCAATCCCTACCCTTTGTGTGATTAACCATGGTATGTTTAAAATCTCCATTTGTCTTCAATGCTCATGGGTTCCAGTGCTTCCTCAGAATTCTGTCTTCCCAGATTTATTTTCCTCTACATTTCATTAATAACTGCATTCATACTGCCTTTGGCCTCCTCCCCTCTGTGCACACACTTCCTTTTGTTGTTAGCTCTTTCCCATGGGTAGCATCACTAAACATCCCTTGGTATCATTCCCTGCCAGTTGCTTTCTGGCACTTTGGAGTCAGCCTCAAAATCCCACATCTTATCATGCACATTTGCAGCACAGAAAACTTCATACCATGGCTGTGTTTACTAATATATCTGTGGCTGCTTTATTATAAGATAACACGATGTAGCATAACATATATAATTCATATACAATACCTAATAGTGCACTAAAGGTAGGAAATCTGAAATCTTACTCTTTTATGTGTCTGAAAATCAGGGCAGGCAAGACTTTTCCATTCTTGTATCTTGGTCTCTGTACTGTTCTGAGCAGCATTCCCTGCTCTGCCTGGCTATTGGGATTTCCCAAAATTCCTGCTTGTGCTTAAGCCTCCCCACTGTGCTGTCTCCTGTTTGACCTCTGATTGGCCACCAAACAGTCTGTATTCACCTTAGTCCATATTGCACACAGATACTGCTGAAGAAAAAGTCCCAACAAATCTACCCAGGTATTCAGTGACCTGAGCAAGCTCAGTTATCAGCAATTAAGTGAACTTGAACTAGGCCATGGCCTGTGAACAGACTTGTGGCTTTTCAAGCTCCCTCCAATGTTAGTAGAGGTACAAGCTCTCCAAGGAGACTTCTGGCCTCTTGTTTGATTTCTAAAGACTCGAGTGGATTCTCCTGGAGTTTCCAAAAGGTTTTTTAGTAAAAATTCCGCAAGTGCTTATTTGCATAGCTAACCACATGAGAGTTTCAACAATTTCCTCATAAACCTGTCTCATCTTGGGATTATCATATTTTAGCCACTTCCTGAAAAGAGCAAGTAGATTATTTTCTAGAATGCAAATGTGGCTTAGAGGACTGTGCACAAGTTGTAGTTAAAAAATAAAGCTATCTTAAATGAATGAGAAAATCTGATTGAAGTTCTGAGTGTTTGGGGTATTGTGAAGTCTGTGGAAAAAATACTTGTGAAACACCTGTACCTAATGTAAAGTACTTTTTCATTAACTTTCTGTTTTTTAAAACATGCATTCAGTTCAAATAGCTTCTATAAAAACAGGGAAGTAGCAGGGTCTTATTTCCACTTAATTTGACATGGGAACAGACCAAACATGGAGAGGGGCAGTGACCATCCAGCTCTTCTCCCCCTGTCTCTCGCTCTGGGCAAACTCTCCAGAGCCTCACCTGGCCATGGTACTCCAGCCCATTTCCTTCCCTTACGCACATCAAGAAGCAAAATCACCCACAGCATGTCCAAACTGCAAAGCCCCATTAGTCAAAAGACTCCTCCACAAGAGAGCTCAACTCTCCTTTCCCAGCTCAGTAAATCTCAAAGGCTGGAGCTGGCAGAGCTGCTGCCTGGCCGCTGTCCCACACAGATATCTCATGGAGCTCCAGCTTGGTGCTGATCCTGCTCCATCTCCGTGGGGAATTGTTTTGTAAGTAAACCCTAGGATCAGTGGGCTGGCTTCTGAGACGAGTCTCCAGAGGGGTACAGCTGGTCTGGGACAAAGCTTTTCATTATGTTTGCACATCTCATACTGCCAAGCCCTAATGTGATTTGGAGCACCACGTTGGGTACTCTGTGCACAGGACTGCCCACAGTGCCAGCACAGCCGGATTAAGGGATGTGTGAACGGGCAATTCTTGGGTTCATTGCTCACTGAAACAAACACCAAAAATAAAGACTGCTGTTGCTTTTCAGATATTTCCAAAAGCAGAATTAAGCTAAGTCTCATATCATAATATTAACATGGAAAGCTTTCAAATTTTCAGCAACAACAGAAGAAAATACACTTTTATAACTAATTTTTCTCAGTTGTTCTCAAATGTACAAGAGTCCTAGGTACACCACAAGCTCAACTGCAACAGTGGGGCCAATTTGCTAGTGTCATCTAGTTCTTCTTGGGAAACCTATTCCAGCTGGGATAATTTTCATTTAAGGTGAAGGTAATGGAGTCATGGAGGATTCTGTAGCTCAAGAGGTACCAAAACTCTATTATAGCTGAGTACTATATATGTGAGTTTATGTTCTTTAAATCCCTTACTGAGGTCCTAAAGCAATGCCTGGCAAGTAACGAGGGAAGGATAAGTTTAAGTTATACCCCAAGATGTGAGAGTGGTATTTTTAATAGAGCAAGCCCATCAGCCTAGTGGAGCCCTTTGCTCTGGGAAAGACAAAGAGTTTTTTAGGAGGAAAACTTGCATAGGAAGTAGCCAAAGTACTGCTGCTGGGCTGCTCAGAACTGTGCACTGGGACTTGCTTTTGATCTGTTTTTTTGCAGGCCATCTGAGCTGGGTGCAAAGAATAGTAAACATGCTCCCTCGGGTATGGCAAGAAAAATAATTATTTGAGAGGCTTCAGTTAAACAAATGGTCACTCTGCTTCCTAAAGATGGTTATTAGAAGAGTGGTAACAGCATTTATATGGCGAACACCTACTTGGGACATAATTAAGTCTGAGGAAAATGGGCACTCAGAGGAAGGGAGGAGATGCCTCCTAGAAGGAACCCCATCATGTATGGTCCATGCCAAAACCACCAGAAGATATTTGCAGGAAAAAAGACCCATCTTTAAAAATTCAATCACTGAGCTCAAGAGAGCAAATAGATTTTAAAACAGGGGTATTTCTCATACCACCTCACAATGGAAGCTGTTTGTACCCCCTCAGAAATGATACTACTTCAAGGCAGGTGCAGAGAAAGAACCTGTTCTGCATAACCAATTCTCTTGCAACTCAAAAGCTCTAGGATAAAATTCACCCGTGAACTATGATATTCACATGCTCTCCTCCTACTGGGTCTCCCTTGGTAAACTTCTTGCTATTCAGAGGCATTGACCTGACCTGACCATTCCTCCTCATCTGTACCTTTACAAACACATGGCATTTCATCACTGAGGGGAAATCAGGCTTTGTATGGCTGTGATGCATCCTTCAGAGTATGAGCTGCTAAGGTTAAATGGATACTTGTTTATCAGACCTGCCTGTTGTCAGGGACATTTATGACTGATCTGATATGTTGAAAATGGGATGTATTAATCAGTTAGAGACATTATTCTTCATTACTTATTGACCTTGGAGACTTTTCTCCTAATTAACTTCAAGCAGTTGAGGTTCTGTGTGTTTTCTATATAATTTTGAGGGACTTTTTAATTGTCTATTTCAAAAGGAAGTTAAAGCCCCAAAATTCTGTGTGCAGAAAACAGGAAAGCCCTCAGCCTGTGCAGAAGCAAAGAGTTAAGGAGCATTACAGTATGATGGGATAATTACAAGTAAAATGATGCCATATATGGTAATACTCACAGGAATTCAGGGAAAAGCCAAAAGATGGGCACTGTTGCCCTGGGAGAAAGGAAATGCAATGATGATGTGATGAACTACAAATAACCCTTAATAAAATGGAATAGTTCAAAGCCCAAGGTTTGTTTGAATAAAGTTGTTTTGGTTGTTTATTTTTCCAAAGAAACAAAGCTGTAAGGTAGATTTATTTGAAAAGTTTGTATGCATATGTCTTCACATTGGTGTGCTTGGTTTGGAATTGTTCCCAGGACACTTAATTTTTATCAATAAAACATAGAAATGTTTTAGCACTGAAGCCCAGACAGAGATTAATCCAATCTCTAAACTGTGCAAATTAACCCTGGTCTTGTGAAAAGGAATCTATTAATCTTAATTATTTGTGGTTCAAACTCTTAAAAGCCAGAAGAAACAGTTCTTATCATGTCATACCTCAGGCAGGAATTGTTTCTGGTTTCCTAAGGTTTATATCAATGTCATTCTGTATTGAAAGTTCTGTCCAGCACTTCTCCATATTTTTATGTCCATTTATCACTGGTCCATTGGTAGTGAAAATTAACTCTTGTATTTCCTAATTAGGAAAAGAAGCAAAACTGCAATGGATTCAGCTAAACAGTTTCAGACTCAAAAGAGCTGATAAATATCTCTGGGATTTTTGAATGGGTTTGTTTTGTTTTGTTTTTTAATCCATTTTATTATAAAACCAAAGAAAAAGAGGTCCAACTTAGATTGTTGCTCTCCTCACAGCACCAGCTCAGTTGGAATAACTCATTTATTATATCCATACCCACTTTACCACCCTTTTTGGCTGCTGAGCAAGACAGCTGGAAAACGTGTTTGTCCATAGAATCATCAGATCCAGAGCTACATGGAAGACATAAGATGATAGGAAAATTGGCTGGAAAATTGTATTGAGAAATGACTGTGTCAATCTGTGCTTTGAAAACCACTCTTTTACTTTAAGAGAAGGTTTAAGAGTTGTAAATAAACCTGGAAGTCTTCCAAGAGAGAAAATGTTACCACTGCCTTCCTGCTTCCCAAGGGACACTGCATGGAGCAGAGCTGGGATGCCAGTTCTGCTGGTCAGGCATGTCCTCACAATGTCCCCTATTACCCAGTGAGCAGGGACACCTCAGGCATTCCATTCCTGCTCCCACTGAATTCAAGGAGCATCTGAACACAAAGCTCAGATGAGGCAGGATCAAGCTGTTAGTCTACTTTAATGCCAGAGTTTCAGAAGAGTAAACCATTGTATTACCGCTGATGTTTTCTTTTACTGCTGTATCACATCATAGTTAATGTTTTATTTTTTGATCTTAAAATATAAGCAGACTCCCTGCCAACTCCACTTCTCATAAGTGTTCGGATGCTGCCAAAGCAAGATGGACTGCTGTTCAAAAATGCATCATGTTTTAGAATTCCCTTAAATGGCCCAACATCCACTCAAAATACTACCAGGACAGAGATATAACTCTGATAATGCATTCTTTACAGGCTGAAGTCGGGTGGATTTGGGAGGGGATAAATAAGAACTGAGCTGGGCAGTTTCCAGTCCTGTTTTTATACTCTATGCACATCTACGTGACAGAAGGACTCCACTGCTTACTTACCTTCTTTTGTGTTATTTCCTTTCCCCTCAGAGGTGAATCTGGTGCTGGCAAGACAGAAAATACCAAAAAGGTCATTCAGTACCTGGCTGTTGTTGCTTCATCACATAAGGGCAAAAAGGACACCAGCGTCACTGTAAGTGAGCTCTTCCACCCCCAGCTCCTCCCAGGCCCCTGAGGGCTGCACTGAGGTGACTCTGCAGGTCAGGGACTGGGGCTTGTCAAACTGTTGGCATATTTAGAGTACATGATTACATCAATGTTTATGAAAAAAAAAAATTGTTTGACACCATCTTAGGCATCAAATCAGAGTGTACTTAGAGAGAACAGAAATATTCATTGCTTTCCATAGGCATAGCACCTATTTATATCCCAGCATGAAGGCCTTGAAGTCTGCAAGGGCTTGAGTCCTTGTTTTACCCTTGACTTCTGCCAACTCTTGACCTCTGCCAACTGAGAAGTTTGGGAAAGCCTGGAACTAACACATTGTCCAACTGCATCACAAAAATGTATACCAGCATCCAAACTTCCAAAGTTTTCATTGGATTTGTTAGTAAGTTTTCTTACTAACTAGCGAAGAGTCCCAGTATAAAACATTTTTTTTAAACTGATCTATCAGAGGCAATAATTTTGAAAGGCACAATTTTTTCTGAAGTTCATTTTCTTATTTTGAACCATATACCTGCCCAGTTCCTCGAGATCATTACAATGGCTGAGGCTCTCAGCTGTCTTTGCTCTTCTCAATGATAAAAATCCAGGTCCTACATAATTTCCAGCCTTTCAAATGTAACTCAAAACTTCTCACAAAAAATGAAGCAATTCACTTTTATGACAAAACAGGCTTAATTCAGGGAGACGTTTCATTATGTCTCAAATACAAGATTGGGTACAAGATAAGTAGTTAGCAGGGAAGTGGGAAATGAAGTAGAAATCTCATGACCACTCCTGTGTGGGTCTCACAGCTGCCCCTGCTCATGTATCAGCAGAGCACGAGGTGTGCATCCCTCCCTTCCTCCTCCACCACAAATACAAATATGTAGAGTGGATTCTAACTGGGAGTAGGGGAGAGAGTAGATGTCCTTTTGAGTAGTATTTTTTAGAAATCTGTGATTAATTTTAGTCCAAGACTAAACACAAGTTTAGTCCAAGAAACAGTCTTGGAAACAGTCCAAGACTAATGTTTAATATTTAATGTTTATGCAAAAAAAGTAATTTCTTCCTATTGAGTCCGTGCTCAGTAGCTGGGGGAAATGAGCTTGGGGTGCCAAGGCCATCCCTAACTGCAGTTGCTGCTGACTCCTCTGGGGAATTACGTGAATCTTGGGACCAAATTTGCCCTGAAACAGACCTGGAGGCAAATATCTGTCAGAGAGAAGCTGAGAAAAAGTCTGATTTGTTCTATATCATGCTGACAAATAGCAATTCCGTGATTAGGACTACTGACACTGCAATTTCAGTCATTAAAATATAATGAATAACAGAATGAACCAGAGAAGAACTAGAGATTTATCATAAAAATATTTGCCCTTGTCTGGTCCTGAGAGACCACCCTGGGACTGGATCCTAATCCCATCTCTTTGCTTCAGGTTTTTTCTTTCCTTCAGTTAAAATTATCTATGTATGTTGATATTATTTTTACCCTTGGTATATCTGAAATAGATTATTCATATCTGTATTCCTGGTTTATTTGCATGGAAACTGTGTACTGGGTATTTATATACAGGAAAAGCAATAAAAATGTCTGTCTAATGGAAATTATACTGACACTTGTTTTATACCATGTTATTCAACACAGCAAGGTCCATCTTTTGCCTACGTGAGTAACTTAGACTGTTTGATGTGTGTTTAAGGCACTGAGTGTAGATCTGCATGCTATTGTTGCACCCCAAAAATTTAAGAGAGATTTTGTTGAAATATGTTGTATGATATGATAAAAAGCAACAATAGCACCAAATGTTCTCACAAATCAACCCTAACTGTGTCAGGCTCCATGATAAAGAATGAGGTCTGACACAG
Source organism: Regulus satrapa (assembly GCA_013396955.1). NCBI lineage: Eukaryota > Metazoa > Chordata > Aves > Passeriformes > Regulidae > Regulus > Regulus satrapa. The sequence goes on along the minus strand of VWZN01009801.1, from coordinate 622,402 downwards.
GCAGGGTCATCTTTCAAATATCACTTTCTTCTATATCTCTGTGTGTGTTCAAAATTGCCATAGTTTGAATTAAATTTCCCACAATCCTGGAAGAGCCACTCAGCCTGAAATTAAAAACGTGGTTTCTGAATGAAATACCTAAATGCTTTCTGTGCTTCAGGTTGAATTTTAGGACTGTTGTGAAATAATTCCTAAACCTCACGGTGTTTGATTTGTTTGGCTGCATGCTTTCCATTTGTTATTGCTTGGAATTTTACATTTCCATGTAACTGTTGAGAATTGTTCACCACCACAAGGGTTAGCATGTTCTTAGCTTGCTGCTGTGACGTGTAACAGAGCAACTCCCACTGCAGCACCTGTCTGCAGGTGTGTTACAGGCCCTCCTCCCTGTGTGCCATACCACATAGCCATGCTTTGGGAATAGAGGCAGGTTTGCTGGCACATTCTTGTGTTTCCATGCCAGGAAAATGGGATTTGTTTTCTTTCATGCAGACTTTTTTGCCCCATTCTGACTGCTGCCCCTGGGACCTCAGCTATGACAGTGTTGCCCCTTAGTTAAATTAGTACTTCCTTTGACTATCCCTCTGGAGAAAAAAAAAAAAAATTTCATGGTTGGTGTGGTCACCTCTTGGTGAACTTACAGCTGCACACAGTGGTGGCCAAGGTTTTGTACCCAGGTTTATGGCATAGTTCAGTTCTCAGCAGAAGCAGCTGGTCTGTGTCTCATTTTAACAGACAAGGTTCTTTTTTAGATGCCACCATCTGATTGCAGCAATGCTCTTTGCTTATACTGGAGTTTTTTAAGTCTACAGAGTATAACTGGACAGAGTTGCCCAGTACAGAGAATCCTCAGGGACTTTTAGGAATTAATTTCTTATTCTGGGATTCCTGTATGAACTTGTTAGGAAATCTTCCTTCCCTTTTCCTCCACCTCTTGGGTAGTAAGCTTTTTAATGATATTTTTGAGGTAGCTCTCACCATTGACACAGAAGTTACAAGGATTCAGGAGCGAATTTTTTAGAAAAAGGTTACTGGATTTGCATACTAATTGGGAATCACTTTCATTTTCCAAATTATTTCCTAGATTCAAACGAAATATTGTCTTAATTTCTAATTAAAATTATTTAAATTATATCTTATTATCTATCAAGGATTTTTTCCTATTCAGGACTTAATTTCTCAAATAATGCATACTACAAATACATACTACTACAGAGTAGTTAGTACTCAAAGAATAGTGTGGCAAAGTAAATGTGAATGTAAATTATCTCAAAGGACAAAGTTGAATGGAAAGTTCTGAAAAGCTGTAAACATATGTAAAGTATTTTTTCAACTTCATTGATTTGCTTAGAAATAGGATTAGGAAAATATATATTATTAAATGCATGCCTGTTTCATTGCATGATTTGTTTCCTTAGCAATTACCAATCACAGTTAACAATATAATATGAAGTTTGTGTGTTTGCATGAGAATTCATTATCCTAGTTTGAAATAAATCAATGCCATTCCATATTTAACCTTGCATGGATCATTATTAATAGACTTGATGAAATCTGCTTTGTAGCTTTGTGCTGCATTACATTAAAATTATTCTCGGCAAGTTATTCTAATTACATTGTCATTTGCTAGCAAAGGGTCTCAATAAACTAACTTGGAAAAGACATGCTAGAGGTTCCTTTCAAAAATTACATTAAAGTGGAATAAAAAAATTGACACTGAATGACCCTTTTTAAAGGAAGGCCAGTCATGATGCCAAACAGATTAATAGAGTTTGATCTGTTAGAGCAATAAGGCTGGAAAAGGGTCATGTATACAGGGCAGCAGTCAATTGCACAAATACATAAACAGAAAAATTAATAGAGAATTAAAACAAATGCAGTATTCAGAAAAAAAAATTAGACACTTAAATTAGATTTCACCTTTCTCTCCCATGTACGAGTGTTAGTTTCAACTAAGTAATTATGAAGTTTAGTGTTAACTGCTTCTGAATGGATTTTAGGGTGAGCTGGAAAAACAGCTTCTCCAGGCAAACCCTATTCTTGAAGCTTTTGGAAATGCCAAAACTGTGAAGAATGACAACTCATCAAGATTTGTAAGTAGGAGAAATCCAGTTTGTTTACTCTTTTTTGGTTACTCCAGTTTACATTACTCTTGGGAGGGTGATGTAGCCATCTTATGAAACAGGCTAAATACTGACTAATGTTGGAAAACCTGGCATAACCTGAAAGAAGAGCCCAATTTAGATCTTCTTTTCATTCACAGGGCAAATTCATCCGCATCAACTTTGATGTGACGGGCTACATTGTCGGGGCAAACATAGAGACTTGTATCCTTTCCAGTGAGAAAAACAAGGTCATTGCATATCTAAGAAAGGCAAATACTGCTGAGGCTGCTATAAACAAAGAGGGAGGAAAGTGGCCCCATTTGTGCTGATATCAGCTTCTGTCTGGCTCCCAGGTTTGTATTTTCAGGGCTCCTTTCTCAGCTATAGGAAAGGAATCTATTCCCCAAATACAGCTTTAGAAACTGGGCAGCCTGTACCTAAGGCAATGGCAAGGGACATTTTCGTGTCCAGAGGACTTGTCTTGCCTGGATGCTAAATACCAACTGCTGTGTCAAATTACACACCAGAGCACTGGGCTGAGTATCAATACCCTTGTTTTTTCAGGGAAAATGGACGGAGAAATTAATCTCAGTCTGACCTCGCTTGTCAAGCATGTTTCCTGTTCCCTTGGCTATGTTTATGTACCAGTATGTTATAATTAACACATAAATATGCAGGTGGCTTCCTTAGTGTTGCACTGCTCATCTTTGCATACAGAAGGAGCTTCTTGCTCCAGTAAATGAGAAAGAAAGATGCAGCTATAGAGAGGTACCTTATCCCTTCAGTGTAGCATCAAGCAACAAAGAATTTATCATTCTGCTCTTCTTTTGACAACTAATCTTCAGAAAAAATCCTGGTTTAACATTTTTATGAATTCTTAAATGAAGTTTTATCTACAGCACTTTAGCTTTTAAAGAGTGAATCGCTGATTGATACTGAAATACTTACACCAAGGATAACTTCATTTTTACTAGCTTATAGTCACAAAAATGGTCCATAAACAAAAGTTGATTTTATTGCTTTTAGAACTACAATACTCACCTCAAGAACTTTTTTTTTCTAGCAGCCCCACCGTATGTTGAAAGACTTATATTGGTGTTTCATTTTCAAAGTGATAGGAGTTATACTGTGACTATTAGTTTTATAGCTTGGATTTTAGAGTAATTTCGATCTGTTGTGCTTGCTGCCATGATTACCAGCACTTACCCTGCAATAGCAAGTAGGAAATTGATTGCTTATTGTGGTAAGGGTTATGCCAATACCAGAGCTCCTGCTACAGAATCAGACACATATTCATGTTAGAAAAGCTCACAGCAAATATTTTCGACAATGCTATTGATGGTTCTGAGGCTGGTGGCACAATTAAGAAAGGACTGAATCATGTTATTGACTTCTTAACACACTTGACAAACAGATTTGCTTGAAAAATCCCGTGCAATTCGTCAGGCTAAAGATGAAAGAACGTTTCACATCTTTTACTATTTGATTGCTGGAGCTTCTGAACAAATGAGAAGTAAGTTCCTTACTAATGATTCTCTCATCTCATTGAATAATCTGAGCAATGGCTTGCCTAAGTATTTATCTTAATTTCCTGTAATTTCATGTCATGCAATCCTTACTATAAGTAAACAACCATAGAAATAGCTATGTATTTTAGCTACAGAAAACAATTTTCTCAAGTGAATTATAAGAAAGCATCAATTCATGTCTACCTGTTTGAGGCAGATTGTTTGCAGTTTATAGGATATTTTAATTTACAGAAGATGTAGATTCATTCAGATCCCATCTTGAATAATATCAAGCAGATAAATTGGGAAGAGTTATTAATTGCTTTACACAAAAGAAATTGGGGGTTCCAACAAGAATATCAGCTCATTGTTTGAAAATAAATTAAGAGAATTAATTTTGCTACAGCACATTATTACACTGTGAAAGCCACAGCTTCAGATGGGTTGGAACATCATGGTTCAAATATGAAATATTTCCCTAAATCACTTGTTGCTAAAGAATGCATAAAGCAATGGATAGCTCTGTATTTCCCCTGGCTTTTTTGTTCCTTACCTAAGAATCTCTTGTTGGTCATAGAATAAGGTTGAATAGTCTTAGTTTGACCCACTTTGGTTGTTACCTTGTTCCATTCTTATGAGCCATGAATCCCCCTAGGGAGAGGAATAATTCTGAGTAGGTTACATATGGCACTAAATAAAAGAATTTTGGGAAGAATGGCTCAGCTTTGAGTCCATAGGACACAAAATTCCCCCAAAGTGCAGACATTCCCCAGTCATTAATGAAAACTAGAAACTTAATACCATCAAGCTTGCTAAACAGTTATTTTGAAAATATATGACAAAACCCTAAACTCCTCCTACAAGCAGAATCTTTCTTTGGTGATAATGTTGGGGTTTTTCTGTTGTTTCTTAGGAGAATTCCTGAACCAAAAGCATGAAGTAGGTGTACTTAAATAAAGCTTTTCTTCTTTTTAGATGATTTGTTGTTGGAAGGTTTCAACAATTACACCTTTCTATCTAGTGGCTATGTGCCTATTCCTTCTCAACAAGATGATGAAATGTTCCAGGAGACCTTGGAAGCCATGAAAATTATGGGCTTTACTGATGAGGAGCAGACAGGTGAGAATTGTTACCAATACTGTATTCAAGATACATCTGCAAGTGACACTACATAGGGATGTAAATGCAGAGGTTAATTCTGTGCAGAATAACCACTTTGCAAAGCTAATTTGTGTTTATGAAACAGAATATTTCTCATTGGAACTCCTACATATCCAAGAAAGAGATTACTGAGTCTAAGCCAGCTCTATCAACTGTAATGACCATTTAAAGCCATTTTTCAGAACTTTCCAACAACTAGCATGAAAAAGTTGCAAAATAATCTGATTTATTTTGAAAGAAACAGAACAAGCTCAAATAGCTCATATGTACTCACTGATTCAGAGAAAAGAGAAACAAAAACAGCATGAAACCACAACTAAACCGTCTTGAAAATGTGGGCCTGCCGGACACATCCACCTGTGAAGCTTTTACCTCTCAGTGTTGCTGGGACTGTGGCCACGGATGCAAACTGCCATGTCCCAAGTGACACCTGGTGGCAAAAGCAGCGTCCTCCCGTTGCCCCAGCCGTGGAGCAGCTTCAGTAGCAGAAGAGCAAATCCCTCACCTGCATCAGTGACCGAGGGAGGCCGAGCAAAACCCCAGCCTTGGCCAGTCTGGAGGGTGGTGCTGGTGCACAGTGCTCTGCTCTCCTGCCAGTACTGGGTAGGCAGCAGCATCCTCACTGCAGCAGCAGGAGCCATTCTTTTACTGTCTGAACCCCTCTGATTTCCTGCTCTAAAAGAGAAGCCCATTAGGACAGTATTCTCCTGTGTAAATTAGATGAATTTACAGGTAAACAAATAGAAGTCCCCAGATTGATACAACCTCATGTGTAACATAACAGTAGATTTTACCACCCAAGATCAGGTGCCATCACATTTATTTATATTTTAGTAATCGAACATTAATAAATACCTTTTCTGTATTTTGACACTAATCCTTTAAAGATATGTATATTTTTGATTTTAGTTGCACTAAAAAAAAAATCAAAAAACATGTTCTTGAATAACTGAACGTTCAAAAGTGCCACAAATTTTTGAAGCTGCTGGTAATTCATATATATATATACACATTTATTTATTTATTTATTTATTTTTAAAGACATAAATACTCTTGAGTGACTGAGCAGGGCTATGGACACTGTGGGTGGGAGACAAATTCCTGAGATGTGGGGATCTGCCTGGTGAGCCAGCATAACTTACCTTGAGGTGCTGGTGTTCCCAGACTGGCCCATTTGCTCCACTGCACAGCTTGTGGAGGTTTTTGCCCAATCAGCTCTCAAACTCCTGCAGTCCGTGGCACAGCCCTTTAAAACAAGACTTACTCTTTCCAGAGAGGTACAGACTACCACAGGCAACAAAAGCTATTGCAGAGAACAGAGTTTTCAAAATGTGGTTGTTCTGTTCCTCATTTATATTATCTGTTTCTCTTACAGCTATACTGAGGGTCGTTTCATCTGTCTTACAACTGGGTAATATTGTCTTCAAGAAGGAGAGAAACACTGATCAAGCTTCTATGCCAGACGATACTGGTATGATCTTCCACTTCAAAATGTAGTTAACATTAAGAAATTAATAAAACAGCAACTGAATAAGCACTCTTGATCAATATTTTTTATTTAAATGCTATTATCTATGTAGCTCTCAGGCTTTAAAATATAAACCATGCATAAAATAAGCTCAGTTGTCATTACCTTTTCTAGTCATCTTGAATCCATAAATTGATGAATGGTGAATTTGTTTCTTGGATCACAAATGTTACTTTTATGGAAAGTATCATCTCTTTTATGTACAACAGAGGTGCTTTTAAGGAAGATAAATAATTCTGCATACTTGCTGAGCTACTCATATTCACACTTTCTGACCAGCTAAGAGGCAATTCAGTCTGAAATAAAATCTCACTTTTTTATCCTAGCTGCACAGAAAGTGTGCCACCTGATGGGGATTAATGTGACAGATTTCACAAGGTCTATTCTGACCCCAAGGATCAAGGTCGGACGAGATGTTGTGCAAAAAGCTCAGACCAAAGAGCAGGTACCCCATCCACTCTGCCCAGCTCTTCTGAAGCTATCCTCCCTTTTCCTATTTCAGTTTCCCCTTACATCTTGTCTAGAGGGAAACATGAGCTCTCTGTCTCATTTCTACAGAAATCAACAGTTAAGTGGGTTTTTTCTTTCACTTACAATCTCCTCTTACCTTTTCCAGGCAGACTTTGCCATAGAAGCTTTGGCCAAGGCAAAATTTGAGCGTCTTTTCCGTTGGATCCTGGCTCGCGTGAACAAAGCTCTTGATAAAACCAAAAGACAAGGAGCTTCTTTCTTGGGGATCCTTGACATTGCTGGATTTGAGATTTTTGAGGTGTGTACTGTGGGACACAAGCTGATTGAACTCATATAGATCCTTAAATTTTAATTATTTTAATAGGCAAAAAGAAATACAAAATAGCATTTTGCCATTTAAGTTCACTCTTGAAGGTCTCTTTCTTACATTACCAATTCACTTCTTTCCTCTTCACAGATCAATTCCTTTGAGCAGCTGTGCATCAACTACACTAATGAGAAACTTCAGCAGCTTTTCAACCACACAATGTTTATACTGGAGCAAGAGGAATACCAGCGAGAGGGCATTGAATGGAATTTCATTGACTTTGGCCTTGACCTGCAACCTTGCATTGAGCTGATTGAAAGACCAGTAAGATTCTTTCTCTGTAGGTGGCATAATGCAGAGCTATCAGTTATGTGTCAGTACAAGAGATCCTTTATTTTCTGAAAGGATCTGTAAGCTCAGTGGTGAAGAAGGTGGTGCTGTGTCTTTGCCTCTGCTTGTGATGATTCTGATCTGATGCTGCTCCCATTGCAGACCAACCCTCCCGGCGTCCTGGCTCTGCTGGATGAAGAGTGCTGGTTCCCCAAGGCTACTGACACCTCCTTTGTGGAGAAACTAATGCAAGAACAAGGCAACCATCCCAAATTCCAGAAGCCCAAGCAACTCAAGGACAAAACAGAGTTCTGTATAATGCACTATGCAGGAAAGGTACTGGACAGATCAAGCTATTTTGACTTAGGGAACTTCTATTCTTTGATACCCAAAGGATCAAAGAGAAACGTTATTGTACCTGCATTGATGAGACATGGCTTTAATTACAAAATGTGCTTATTAAGTACTTTAATTACACAACCATGAAATAAGATTTGCAAATCATGGTTGTGCTAAGCTGACAGAAAACCAAAAATTACCATCACTGAGGTTATTGAAAATCCAAATAATTTGGATTCTTTTCTAGCAAGCAGACTTTTAAAAGACATTAAAACATGTGAGAATAAATACTCAGCTCTCAACCCGAGATACCTTTGCACATTATTTGTCTAATTTTGTGTTAATACAGTGCCCTGTGTTCTTGGACACTCTGGATTTCTTATCAAGAACAAATGTTTGATGTAGCATTCACTGTTCCCTGCAGGTTACCTACAACGCAACTGCCTGGCTGACAAAGAACATGGATCCACTGAACGACAATGTGACTTCTTTGCTGAACCAATCTTCAGACAAATTTGTAGCAGACCTTTGGAAGGATGGTATGAATCACAACTCTAAATCAGTGAAGGACTTTAAAGGGAGAAACTCCTACCAGAACTTTCTGACAGCCATCCCCTGCTGGCAGCACACAAGTGTGAACGTCATAAGCTTAGAAGAGACTGAATTAAGACATAAGAATATTGTGTTCTAAAGACATCATTAATGAAAACTTCATTAGAGAGTTTGAAGCACTATCAAAAAATGTCCTTAATATTATTCAGCAACATAATAAAAATTATTCATTACACTGTTAAAATGTTGCTGAATATTTAAAATTGTAGACCTCATTTAATACAGTTTATTGTTTATACAGGTTATTTAATACAGGTTTTACAAAGCATCTCATGCAAGTTCTGTGGAGTTCTATTTAATTTATGGACATAATAAAATATATTCTGGGTATTTGGTTGCTCCATTTTGAAATTACTTAAGAAAATCCATATTTTCATCTTTGACAGAAGTAGATTATTTACCCAGAAGGGCTTTTAGTACATTTGTCAGAATGCTTCTATTGCATGAAAAATATACCTGTTTTCTTTGACAAGCTGCAGTGTAACAATGCCAGTGATGGGTGGGATGTGTGGCAAGGATAGTTGACATAAACTGTTCCATTCTTTCATTTCTATTTCAGTGGACCGTATAGTTGGGCTGGACCAAATGGCCAAGATGAGTGAAAGCTCACTCCCCAGTGCTTCAAAAACCAAGAAAGGCATGTTCCGTACTGTTGGACAACTCTATAAGGAGCAGCTGACCAAACTGATGACCACCCTAAGGAATACCAATCCCAACTTTGTCCGCTGCATCATTCCAAATCATGAAAAAAGGGTACATTTCAGATGCTGTTTTCAGACTCCTGGCACATTGCTCCTTTGGAGCTGCTCGTTGCACACGGCAGAGCTGAATGATGTCTCCAAACACAGATATGTGGACTGTAACATTTTTGTAAATTTGTGCTAAAAATACCTTCTGTTCCCTTTCCAGTCTGGCAAACTTGACGCCCATTTAGTGCTGGAGCAGTTGCGCTGCAATGGTGTCTTGGAAGGGATCCGTATCTGCCGGCAGGGCTTCCCCAACAGGATCGTCTTCCAGGAGTTCCGCCAGCGGTATGAGGCCCTCAGTCCTGCCTTTGCAGTGCTGCAGCACCTCTCTGCCTGTACAAAGCCACCCAGTGGGGCTTCAGCCTCCCTAACGTAAGCATCTCTTGGCAGGTACGAAATTCTCGCTGCAAATGCCATTCCTAAAGGATTCATGGATGGGAAGCAGGCTTGCATACTTATGGTGAGGAAAGCTTTTTTGATTTTTGATTCTATTGATAATCAGGACTATACTTCTTATATAAAAGCATTGAGACTGAACAGAAATGAGAAGTGATTTTTAGTACCCTAAACCTCAGCACTGGAGTTAACAAATACCCCTGTTTTCCTCCAGATGAAAGCACTAGAGCTTGATCCCAACTTGTACAGAATTGGACAGAGTAAAATCTTCTTCAGAACTGGTGTTCTGGCTCATCTGGAAGAAGAGAGAGATCTGAAGATCACAGACGTTATTATTACCTTCCAGGCTATGTCCCGAGGCTACCTAGCAAGAAAGTAAGAATATGTGCTAACAAATAGAATGTTTTCTGTAGCAGAGTATCTGCAGGACCCTTTAGTGTTCCCTATAACAAGCTGAAGATACTTAGACATATTATTATTTATATTGCATTAGAACTTGTGTCCAATGAAGGTTTCGCTTCCAGCCCAGAAAAGGCTGATTAGTTTAATTACAAGGAGGCAGTAACACTCTGAGGCTGCTCACACCCCTCTGTACAATAAGCTGAAATAATGACCCATCATTTAAACATTTATATGTTTGTACCAGCAGGAAAAGGAGCATCCTAAGCCATAGCTGGAGTCTTACGCATTACAAGTAGCAGCACTCCTGGTATCTATAAAACATAAAATAATTTCTTCCACAGCTTCAGTGTGGAGCACTGATCATCTACCATGATCTCAGTTTATGTACACCACAAAACTATCAACAATAATGCTTTTTTTTTTTTTTTTCTGCACGCTATCAAGGTGTTCAAATTGCCAGACAAATAAATATGCTTCAAGAATGATAATCAATGCAAGATCTGAGTACCTGTGTACTCTGGAAAGATGTACACACCCAGAACTAGGCACATCTGTGCCTATCCGTGGAATGCAAATAGCCAAAGAACCAAAATAAAGTACCAGACAGCTAACCAGAGTTATCACCCTTCCTCAGGAAAGCACAGGCACTGTTGAAGCAACAAAAGAATTTGTGCCAGACTCCCCAAATCATGTGGCTCATCAGCAGACTCTCATTCCAGAGTTTCTTTGCTTAATGTGTGTACCTTGCAAACACCTCCTATTCTCAGACTGAACCAATTTGCTTTACGTTTTTAATCGCAGAGCCTTCGCCAAGAGACAGCAGCAGCTGACTGCAATGAAGGTTATCCAAAGAAACTGTGCTGCTTACCTGAAGCTGAGGAACTGGCAGTGGTGGAGACTGTTTACCAAAGTGAGTGACAGCTATCAGTAAATCTCTCCTCGGTCTTCCAAAAGAAATGAAATGGACATGATACTAAGGTGCATCTTGTCAGACACACTCCTCATTCCAAAGTGCATTGACCAGCTTGCAGCTGGTGGCAAAAGCCTCATTAGTTTCACAAAATTTGGGGTTAGAGATACTCTGGATAGTTCTATAATGACATTAACATTAAAGGTAGTTCTAGCTTGAGAAGAAAATAATCTAGTTAAGCAGAAATTAATAAAAGATTTTGCCTCTTTGGAGACTTTTTTAAGTACCACAAAATAAGTAATTTCACAGGGGTGAATAGTGAGAAAACTGAGTAAAACTGAATTTTCTGAACAACCAGTGATATATCTGTGGGGAACCAAATAGCTTGGGAATTCCTAACTGGGACACTAAACATATTCCTGCTGGGAACTCATGCAAATTAAGTCTATTTTCCTATTAAAGAGGCTTGAGTGTTTTAAGAATGACCTTCAGTTTGGATTCAGAAAACGTTTCCTACTTGGATTGATAGCAATCTCCCCTGCAACCAGAAATAGGCAGTAACACACAACTGCCTTTCTATGCAGATGTAACTTTTGTACATTATCAAGGAATGAAAATAGGCCTGGAGATATTTCAAAAGCGACACTATCAGAGGCAGAGGTGCTCACAAGGCTCTAGGAATTAACACAGAGAGAGCCAAGAGCAACACTGTTGAGGCTCAGGGCTTTAAAGATGTTCCCATTAATCTTGGCTGGACAGTATCTGTCCAGTCCCGAGCAATGACAGAACTACCATTAGTGCCTGTCAGTCCTTTAAGCACCATGCTCAGCAACACAAATACTGACAGGAAACATCCTTAAAAAAACCTTTTCATTTCCAGGTGAAACCACTGCTTCAAGTCACCCGCCAAGAGGAAGAAATGCAGGCCAAGGATGAAGAACTACAAAAAACCAAGGAAAGACAACAAAAAGCAGAGAGTGAATTGAAGGAGCTGGAACAGAAACACTCACAGGTGATTCACAGCTCTGAGTCTCTAGGACACACTAGCTGCTATTTTACCATGTCTAGAAGCTGTTACAGTAAAGGTGTCTCTCCCCTTTGCATTGGTGATTGTCTTCATAGCAATGGTCCAGAGTAGAAGGTCAGTGCAGCCAAGCTCCAGGTCACTTCAGTAAAGGCCCAATACCCCCACATTCTTGTGTTGGGCTGCCTGTACCCCAGGAATATCCAGTAAAACAACCAGTTTGCACTGCAAGCCTTAACTTCCTCTCCATTTTATTTGTGCAGCTTGTTGAAGAGAAGAACCTCCTGGCAGAGCAGCTTCAGGCAGAAACTGAGCTGTATGCTGAGGCTGAGGAGATGAGAGTCCGTTTAGCTGCTAAGAAACAAGAGCTGGAAGAGATCCTGCATGAGATGGAAGCCAGGATTGAGGAGGAGGAGGAGCGCAGCCAGCAGCTGCAGGCAGAGAAGAAAAAGATGCAACAACAAATGCTGGTAAGGAAGGATAAGTGGCAAATATAGACAATAACTTGGATCTCACTGAGACACAACAGAGACTGGAGAACCTCAGATCCTAGGACAGAGCTTGCTGCTCAACCGTCTGTAGGATATAGGTCTGTGCTACTGAAGGAAGGACAATCCACCGATGCTTTTTCCTCCAGAGTTCTCTTCTTCCTCATCTCAATCCTAATCTTTTCTCTAAAATGTTATTTTAACAAATCTTTCCTTCTATGTTGTCAAGTATTACAGATTTTCTAGTTCTTAATAAAAACAATGGCATTTACAACATACAGTAATAAACATTAAGCATTTCTTAAGAATTATATAAGTAGTATTTTATTTCCAGAATTCATGTTCTGTGGGTTTCTTTTTCCCTCCTAAAGGACCTTGAGGAGCAGCTGGAGGAAGAAGAAGCTGCAAGGCAGAAACTGCAACTTGAAAAAGTAGCAGCAGATAGCAAGATAAAGAAAATGGAAGATGATATTCTGATAATGGAAGATCAGAATAACAAGCTAAGCAAGGTGAGTGTCCTGGGTCCACTTTCTTACTCTGAAAATAGAGAAAGTTGACAGAAAACCTTCTCTTCCAGTAGAACAACAGGAATATTCTTGACTACCTAATCTCATGGACATAAAGTTACAACAGGCCATCAGTCCAGCCCATATCAAATGCATTTCTGATAATTTTTCTATGCTCATTTAAACAATTCAATATTGTGTAAAACTACTGTGTTTGACATCTGCTGTAGCAACAGTATCTTCAAGCAAAAAATTTAGCGCAGTCAAGCACAATCAGTGGAAGACATCTTCTTGTCCAAGAGCAGACTAAATAATTCTCTTGGTTTTAAACTAATTTCAAACTTCATGATTAAAACTGGAAGTAAAGTTCTTCCAGTACTTTTAAAAAGGGAATACTCCTGTGAACTGGGTCCTGTACTTGGCAGCCATCAGAGAGAGCAGAAGATTCTCAGAGCAGCAGCTTAGAGAACATGGAAGTCATAGACACAACTCCATAGCTCCTCTGCAACTGAAAAATTAAAATGTATCACTACAATCTCAAGAAATACAGCATGAAAGGACAGTCTCTTGGACATTTTTGGTTGGCAAAGTGTTGATTTATGATCGCCAATGACAGACATGCTTGTTAACAGAAGTATTTTCTTTTTCTTAAGGAAAGAAAACAACTTGAGGAAAGAATAAGTGATCTAACAACAAATCTTGCAGAAGAAGAAGAAAAAGCCAAAAATCTTACAAAGCTCAAGAACAAACATGAGTCTATGATTTCTGAACTTGAAGGTAACAATGGTTTATTTGGGGTTTTGTAAAATTTCTTTCTTTTCTTTGGCACAGAACAAAAAAACCTAAAAGAATCTGGAGAGAACTTTTTAAAAATCTATGGGGTATTTCCATATTTTTTTATGCTGAAGCCAGTTTGGTGATAATCACCAAATCCCCATGGTGCTAAACAACAGAAACCTTTTATTTGCTGTACAAAAACGAGTAGAAACAAAAATTAGGGGAAAAAGTGCTTATGTTGGAGACAGATGAAGAAATTGTTCTTTAGGATGGCTAGAAACAAGGCATTGCATGGCTCTAATACCACAGTGTAGTTAAATGGCTGGCCATGCTGGAAGTCGGAACCATTTTTTGTCTAAATTTGAGATCAGATTAAGGACTCCTGGCCCTACTACAGTCCGGTGACCAAAATCCCTCCTCTTTCAGTGCGGCTGAAGAAGGAAGAGAAGAGCAGACAAGAACTGGACAAAGTTAAGAGGAAGCTGGAAGGGGAGGCAAATGATCTACATGAGCAGATTGCAGAGCTCCAGGCACAAATTGCTGACTTGAAGGCACAACTGGCCAAGAAGGAGGAAGAGCTGCAGGCTGCTCTGGCCAGGTACTCACTCCTGGGTCTGCACATGGTGGAAAGCGCAGGCTGGAATATATCTTACCCTTCCCAGACACCAAAAAGCTCCAGCTGTGAATCTCACCTCACAGTTCATCCCCTCCATGTGCTTCTTCATTTTCCAAATGTCCTTTTGTGAAAAGTAATTGCACTAGTGCTCATCCATGGACAAATAATCTATTTTATTAAATTACCTCCAGGTATCAATGAAAACTCCTCTTCCCATAGGCAAGGGCAGTGCTGTCAAGTATGATGAAATGTAACAATCTATTTCATAGGCAATAGGCAAAAATTAATTAAGAGTCTGACCTTGATCCGCTCCTGAATCTCAGTGGATTTTCTGTATAAATTTAAGAGGGAAAGCACTCACCCAAAACTTGCTGAATCGACTGATTAGCATCTCAAGACATTGCATCCAGCTGAAGTACAGCTGTCTGATCCTTTTTGCATCAGTCCTCCCTTTCTTTGGCACTTTCTTGCACAGAACTTATAAATCTTTAATGTGTACTGACTTCCTCAAAGCAAAATCGTTATTACTTTTTTTTTTAATTTATAAAATGAAACACTCTTTTTTCAAAAAGGCTTGAAGATGAAACTACTCAGAAGAACAACGCCCTCAAGAAGATCCGTGAATTGGAATCTGTAATATCTGATCTCCAGGAAGACTTGGAGTCTGAAAAAGCTGCAAGAAACAAAGCAGAAAAGCAAAAGAGAGACCTCGGTGAAGAGCTGGAGGCTCTGAAGACAGAGCTTGAGGATACTCTGGATACCACAGCCACCCAGCAGGAGCTCAGGTATGGGGACATAGCACGAGGGGCAAAAAATGTCACCAAACTCACTGCAATACTGCCCCTTGGCACTGCAGCAGGGCTGGAATGCTCTTTGCTGCTGCTCCACTGATGTGTGTCTCCTTCCAGAGCAAAGCGTGAGCAGGAGGTCACAGTGCTGAAGAGAGCTCTGGAGGAGGAGACCCGAACTCATGAAGCCCAGGTCCAGGAGATGAGGCAAAAGCACACTCAGGCTGTGGAAGAGCTCACAGAGCAGCTGGAACAATTTAAAAGGGTAAACAGAAATCCATCTCATTGAAAACTATCTCCTAGATAACACAGTTTCCTCTGATGAATCATCTTTATTCATTTCTTCACATGCTTGTAGGCTAAAGCAAACTTGGATAAGACCAAACAGTCCCTGGAGAAAGACAATGCTGATCTGGCTAATGAAGTCAGGAGCCTGAATCAGGCCAAACAAGATGTGGAGCACAAGAAGAAGAAGCTGGAAGTACAGCTGCAGGATTTACAGTCCAAATACACGGAGGGAGAGCGGGTTCGGACAGAACTCAATGAAAAAGTCCATAAATTACAGGTAAGGAGAAGTTTGATGCTTTGCTGTGAAGCCATGGGACTGAGCAGCCCAGTTTATACTATTCTGTAAGGGCCCTGCAGCCAAAATGCTCATTTTTTGTCCCCTTAAACTCCTACCTCAATTATCACACAATTAATCAACTACATCCCGTTCACCTCATGCAACTGGGAGCCTTTAGTCTCACCGCCCCTCTGTACATGTTGCAGTCTGTAATGTCATCACTGATTCAGTGACCGTGATGCAGATTTGGCAGTTTCTTTCTCTCTGTTCATTTTTGGGTGGTGGGGAACTTTGACAGGTATGTGGCTTTTGGAAATGTATTAAACAGCTATTAAACACTCATGCTCAGAAAAGATGACAATGAAAGGAGAATGCTCACTTATCTACAGTTTAAGGAATAACTAAAGATCATTTAAAATGGTTGTCAGGTAGATGTTCAATGTCCAAATACACTAATCAAGCTTATTGTTACATCTTGTTCATAACTGCAGTAAGCTTTGCTTTATTATTTTAAGTTGGTGGATAAATAAGAAAATATAATCAAATGCATCAACTTCAGTCAAACTTCGGAAGAGAAAGGAAAATCCATCCAAAATCTCAATTCTCCCTTGCAAATCATTGCAAGGAACATACTATTATTGCTTTATGAATATGACTAGGTTTTGATATACAGTAAAAATAAGTACTAGACAAAATGGTAAACTAGACAAAAATGGCATTAGATAAGATTTCAGACAAATCCAAAGAAACTAAAGTTTAAGGAAGATTTCTAAGCTTTGACAAATAACTGAGTTTATTCTCTGTGGCATCTCACAGGTGGAAGTTGAAAATGTCACCGGTTTGCTCAACGAAGCAGAAAGCAAAAATATCAAATTAACCAAAGATGTCGCAGCCTTAGGATCTCAGCTACAAGATACTCAGGTAAACTTGCATGCAAGATCAGCTCACTTACAATATTCATAAAATGCACAATGGAAGGACCTAAACTAATGACTGTCTTGCCAATTGATGTGGTGACTGCAGGAGCTGCTTCAGGAAGAAACGCGGCAGAAGCTAAATGTGTCCACCAAGCTCCGCCAGCTGGAGGATGACAAGAACAGCTTGCAGGAGCAGTTGGATGAAGAAGTAGAAGCAAAACAAAATCTGGAGAGACATATTTCAACACTGACAATACAGGTATCAGTGCCATCATGCCAGTTAAATCATTAGCTCCATCACTAGAGCTGTGTTGGCAAATCCAGAGGATCTGTAGAATTATGCTGGCACAGCACACAGACCTCCAGGGAACTCGGGATGTTAGCCCAGATGGCACCAGTGGAGGCAGAGGTCTCCCTGTCCTTTAAAGTGTTCTCCCTAGGAGGGGTATGGCGAGGTAGCTGCACACATGGCCTGTATGTGCATCCTAGGTCTGTGCTCTGCCTCATTTTATAAAGGCTGGGTGATGGATTACTGTCACCAGCTTCACACTGGTCAAACTAGGAAAGCTCCTGGTCTTAGTTGTCTCTTGGCCAAGTTTTTGTCTCTCTTGCAAGTTTTGTTGTCACAGCTATAAAGATTTGTACTCTGAATTCAACTTTCAGCTCTCTGATTCTAAGAAGAAGATACAGGAATTTACCACCACAGTAGAATTCATGGAAGAAGGCAAAAAGAAACTTCAGAAAGAAATTGAAAGTCTCACACAACAGTTTGAGGAAAAGGCTGCTTCTTATGACAAACTGGAAAAAACCAAGAACAGACTCCAGCAGGAGTTGGATGACCTGGTGGTGGACTTGGACAACCAGCGTCAGCTGGTCTCCAACCTGGAGAAGAAACAGAAGAAGTTTGATCAGGTATGGACTTTAGATTCTCCCTTGCTGTGTTATCACCTGTCTGCAACTCACGGAGTGCCCACTGGCACAAGGGGACAAAAAGAATTAACTGAAATTTAATTAAACAAAAAAAGGTTAACTTTGTATTTATAAGACTTTATCAAAGGCAGAGATTCTTCTCTGTCATGAACAGCTAACAAGACAATTGCAATAGAAAAGCCCTGTCACTAATGACCTCCTGTACTGACACCACCTTTTTACAGATGCTAGCTGAAGAGAAGAACATCTCCTCAAAATATGCAGATGAAAGGGACAGAGCAGAAGCTGAAGCTAGAGAAAAGGAAACAAAGGCTCTGTCATTGGCTCGAGCCCTTGAAGAGGCTTTGGAAGCCAAAGAAGAACTGGAGAGAACAAACAAAATGTTGAAAGCTGAAATGGAAGATCTTGTTAGCTCCAAAGATGATGTTGGCAAGAATGTAAGTTTTGGCCTTAGAACAATCTCCACAATAATAACTTAAAATAGCAGCTAAAAAAAGAGATAATTGTTTTCAGTGTGGGAAATTGTCTGCAGCACACAAATCCATTCAGCAAGATCAGATATTTCATACCAAATTCAAAGGTTATTCCATTTCTGTCCAAATTTTCAAGGGACTTGGCAAAGTAACTGTAGACTAGATTTATTTTAACATAACTTCAAGCATGAAGAAGATTCAAACTGATTTCTAAATAATGTACTAGTTTATAACATTTCTTTGACATTGCAAACTCTGCAAATCTTATTAGTTATATCTGACTTTGCCATCTGCCTTATATTTACTTACATAATTGCAGCAAATTTCCACTTCTGCATTGCCAATCACTTCCTTAATATAGGGATATGACTATTTTACTTCTAATACTAAATAAATTAAATTATTATATTTTACTAGATTAAAAATTAAAGATTGATATAAAGAAAATCTCATTATTTTAAGACAGTTTTGCAAGTGTACAAAATAAAACTAATTTAGCATTTTCAGTGTAAATTATTTTATTCATTGTCCACACCTGATAGTTTCAAATGTAGCCTATACTGCAGGTACACTGTGTGTAACTATAATTATTCTTATTTCTCATAACAAATCTATTAAATTCTCATTGCTTGAAAGGTCCACGAATTGGAGAAATCTAAACGGACTCTTGAGCAGCAAGTAGAAGAGATGAAGACACAATTAGAAGAGCTAGAGGATGAGCTACAGGCCGCAGAAGACGCCAAACTCAGGTTGGAAGTTAATATGCAGGCCCTGAAAGGCCAGTTTGAAAGAGATTTACAAGCCAGGGATGAACAGAATGAGGAGAAGAAAAGACAGCTCCTCAGACAGGTACCATTCCCTATTAATGCCTTTGTAAATATCTAACCACACCAGTTGAAAGGCCCCAACCCAGTGCCATTATTAAAGCACCACAGTAACTATAATGAAAAAAAAGCATTGCATTGCCTTCTGCTTGGGGATTAAAAAAAAAAAAAAAAAAAAAAGGAAAAAAAAAGGGGGCTACTGTACTGAACTGTATAATATAAAACAGATTAATTGTTATTTCTGACATGGTCAGAACCACCTTCCCTGTATTCTCAGTGCAAGTGAAAAAAGACAACTTCTATTATATTTCTATTATATTATATCTGTCTTCCTAAGGTTCTCTGAATGCATATAAAAGCATTGGAGATGAAACCAGGATAAAATTTATTTGTACAGAAGCCTTGTGACAGCAAGGACAACTGCTGTAGTCATCACCCTGTAACATACGTACTTCCACAAATACAGAGCCCAAATTTCTGAGTCCTTTCAAAAACCTTCAATTTTGGGACAAAATGGAATTCTGTTTTAACTGCTAGGGAAATCACAGTTAACAGAGAGATGGGGTCTGTATACACTATTCAGATATATAGAGAGTGTTTAAGAGTGCCCAAGGACTTTCCTAAACTGAACTTGTTCTCCTCAATGATCAGCTCCATGAATATGAAACGGAACTGGAAGATGAGCGGAAGCAACGTGCCCTGGCAGCTGCTGCCAAAAAGAAGCTGGAGATGGATGTTAAGGACCTGGAGAGCCAGGCTGACTCTGCTAACAAAGGTCGGGAAGAAGCCATCAAACAACTTCGAAAATTACAGGTATGTAACCCCAAAACCACAGTTTTTCCCACTGCTGTGTCATATACAGCCATAATACAATATAGGTGACAGTTGTGAACTTGATGCTCATTACAGATGATTGGTCAGAGGGGGAATTTTAACTGGACTGCCACATTCAAATATCAGTATTTGAACACTCAGTTTGGATAACAGTGGAAAAATTCACAGGGCAAATTATTAAAATATTACATTTCATCATGGTAGAATTCCAGAATTCTCTAGCCAACACTCATCTGCTACTGACTTACCCACATGGAGGAAAAAGAGTTACAACAAGGGAAAGGACTATAAGATAAAATGTATTACAGGGCTTCAATCTAGGTTCTGACATTTGATTCAAGAGCATAAAAGACTGTTCAGAAATCGGGTTTTGTCTCTGAATTAGCATGTTCCTGTTTATACTTTAAATCTCCATATCAACTATTCTGTCACATGCTAACAACAAAACAACAAAAATGTTCTTAATCAGAAACACTAAGACTGTACATGTACTCAAATATTCAGAGGACATATGGACAATATGCATTACAAAAGATGCAGTGTTCAAGTGGAAACATTGCCCTCCTTGGAATAGCATTTCAGATCCTTCCAACATGTGCTACCAGATCTCTGCAGAAAATATAACTTCAGCAGCATTATGATAATGTAATTGTCTATGTGTTCTGTTCCATCCATGTTTCTCTTTTTTTTTTTTTAACTGAACTTTTAACAAATTTGTTATTCTTTTCAACAAGGCTCAGATGAAGGACTACCAACGAGAACTGGATGATGCACGGGCTGCCAGAGAAGAAATATTTGCTACAGCCAGAGAAAATGAGAAGAAAGCAAAGAGTCTGGAAGCAGAACTCATGCAACTTCAGGAGGTAAAGTGGGAAACCTATAGCAGAATGAAGGAGATTACACACAGCCTTCAGTAGCAAAACAGAACTGTAGTGAAGTAATCTAACAGCTCTTAGGAATTTTTTTTGTAACAAGTTCCATGTGCTCCATGCACTCCCCTACAGCTGTTGGATCTACATCTGAGCACAGTCGGGTTGAGCTGAAAAAATAACCCTGGGAAAAGGTACAGCTCGCCAGCCATAAAGGGAAGTGAACTGTAGGATCCAACACAAATTGTTTTGAACAGCAATAAATTCTTGAGGGCTTAGTGCTATTATTCCTACCTGTGTTAAATGGCCATCTTGTGACTAAAACAAAATAAAATAGAAACCCACTGACAGGCTGGATAAAGTGAATTTCATTCTACTTCCCAGCGATTTATGACATGATAAGAATTTTTTCTGTTAACAAGACAACCCATCTCATACCAGCTTTAGATAATTTACAGTCCTCTGAACCATGCTATAACTATCTGAACATTTACTCATTTCCTTACTATGCTGCTTCTTCTATTTCTCTAGGACCTGGCTGCTGCAGAAAGAGCTCGCAAACAAGCAGACCAGGAGAAAGAAGAGATGGCAGAGGAACTTGCAAGTGCTGCCTCTGGAAGGTAGGAATACACCAAACTACACACAAAGCTCTGAAGGTGCTACTAATGCTGCCAAGAGAAGTTTTGTTCCATTCCCAACAACCATCTGGTCTTGACAAGACAGCATGCACACATAGGACTACTTTAATTGAAATATCCAGTTCTCTTTCTGAATTATTAGCAGTTCATAACACAAACATATTGTTAGAGCCATAACTACTCACTTTTTAATTTTACATTTCCAGGACGAGCCTTCAGGATGAGAAACGGCGCCTGGAGGCAAGAATTGCCCAACTGGAGGAAGAGCTGGAAGAGGAGCAAAGCAACATCGAGGCAATGGGTGACCGCATGAGGAAAGCGGTACAGCAGGTACTGTTCATTCCAACACTCAGCACTGTTCACATTCCAGCAAAAGCTACTCATGAGTCTGAGTACCTGGAGGATTGCCATCCCAAATTGCCACCTGTCACTTGTCTGAAAGCATGCAACACTTCTGAGAGTATGCAACACTTGTGACAGCATCTCTTCCCACCTTGCAGGCAGAGCAGCTAAACAACGAGCTGGCAACAGAGCGCTCAACTGCACAGAAGAACGAAAACGCTCGGCAGCAACTGGAGAGGCAGAACAAAGAGCTAAAGAGTAAGCTACAGGAGATGGAGGGAGCTGTGAAGAACAAATTCAAAGCCACAATTGCTGCTCTGGAGGCCAAAATTGCTTCTCTCGAAGAGCAATTGGAACAGGAAGCCAGGTACTGATCTCCCAGAGGGCACAGCTGTCCATTTATTGTTCCAGTTAATGAGACAGAAAATAAACAAAGGCAAGCAGGATTTGTTTCATCAGGGTTGTCAGTTCCAATAAACTTGGTAAAATCTCTTTCTCATTTAACGTTTCTGAGATATAACTGTAGTTGCTACAGTTTCTGATTAAAATCAATTTTATTGCTGAAAAGTTCAACTGGTACCATAGGCAAGGATATGCTCCCCTACATTTTAGAGTAACTGCCCTATGACTCTGCCAGGTTAATTGCCATAACACATTATGCCACTTCTTGGATTATTCCTTGAGGAAATTACCTTGTGTTTCAAAACACATCTCCTGGAGCACCTCTAGCATACAGCAGAGACGTAGATTTGGGGTTTTTTTGATCAGAACAACATGCCTTAAAGTTATCCTTAGAATTCACCTGTTAAATTCAGTAAGACCTTTAACACAGGCGTCCTTGGTGCCAGTTTCATGAGCCACAAGCCCAAGGCAGGTGGAGAGTACGGAGCTAGCATATCACCAAATGCCGCCCTGTCATTGCAGAGACAAGCAGGCAGCAGCCAAGACGCTGCGCCAGAAGGACAAGAAGCTGAAGGATGCACTGCTGCAGGTGGAGGACGAGAGGAAGCAAGCAGAGCAGTACAAAGACCAGGTACACACTGTGTCACAAGGGTCTTAGTCGAGGGGACAGGAGTTTTTAAGCTTTGCCCTAAGAAAGGAAGATTCCATGTTGTGCCTCGAGCAAATGCCCTTCTAGAAAGCAGACTGTATGCTGAGAGAGCCATACAGTCCATTACTAAAATATGAGACAATATAATTCTTCCATGCTACATCAAGTGCCAAAGCACAAGTCCTTCTAATCAGCCAGATGCAAGAGTCTGACTTGCACAGCAATATACAGGACTGTGCACAACACCCTTGGTGCTACATGAAGTGAGATGCTGAACATACTTTACATTAAATTTTTAGCTTTATCTAATGCAAATCCATCTGCAAGCCTGAAAAGCAGAGGTAGGACTATGCAGCAAAAGAAACAACGAGGTTGTGTCTGAATACAGTTGCTATCAACAAAATGAACTCCCACAAAGCAAAGTTATTTGCTTTTATAAGGCTATAAGCTTCCATCTTTGATTTGGGTCATGTTTCAGTACAATTCTCAACAGAAGCATGAAATGAAAATGAGGAATGTAAAGCTCTTAGATCCGTTTTAAATGAAAGCATTACTCTGAAATTTCCCTTTAGGCCGAGAAGGGCAATGTACGGCTCAAGCAGCTGAAAAGGCAGCTGGAGGAGGCTGAGGAAGAGTCCCAGCGCATCAACGCAAACCGCAGGAAGCTGCAGAGGGAGCTGGATGAAGCTACTGAGAGCAACGAAGCCCTGGGCCGTGAGGTTGCAGCACTAAAGAGCAAGCTCAGGTAGAGTACCCTTGTTTGGGATAGCCCTTCCCACTCACTGACAGCCTTGAAATTTAGAGCTGAACTACAGAAGTGGAAAAAAATCAGGTGAAGAACAGACACTGATAGTGCTGCGACATTACTCGCTCCTTTGTGTTAGCTTGGTACTCAGAACAAAAGGCCAAAGTCAGGAGTGAAGTGCATTTCGTGAACTGCAACAGCCTCAGGATTTCAGCTGAGATGAACTGTGATAACATGGCACAGGCCTTACTCTTCTCCAATCAAAATCCTTTTGGCTTCAATGGGAACAGAATTAGGCTTGGTTGCTTTTGAAAACGCCCCTTTATTCTCATGGCTGTATCTATTTGTACAGAAGCAGTCACGTAAGTGTAGAAATGCTTGTGCTTTTCACACTTTCACACACACACAACATAATGACTGTGAACAGTCTCGGACAACACAGGCAGTAAAAAGCAAAGTACATTGAATTATTCTTATTCCAAAGTCTCTTTGGACTTCACCACTATGGGATTCAGTCTCATCAGACCAAGGAAAATATTAAAATGTCCCTTTGCATTTTCTTGTTAAAACTGCATGGGAAAGAGAAAGTTTTGATCAATCAGCTACATCCCTGTGTTCTGCACTCACTGGATTTGAAAACATGAGCTCACTGAAATAAAGAGGCTGACTTGAGTTATAAAGAAATTGCATCATTATACCATAAACTTTTGCCTTCTACCTAAGACCAACAGTGCATCAGGTCAAAAAAAAAAAAAAAAAAGCACCTGTCTACTTGTGTTCTTGAAGTAGTTTGCCAGAATATTTACCAGTAACATGCTTTAGTGTTCCTGGATGTGGATTCCCCCCAAAGTGAAGAGTTATGGATGGAGGAACCTTTTCCATTAGCACCACCTTGGGTAGTTCCATGCTCCTGGTTACTTTATAAAGCAGTGGCTGTGTCCAGCCCTTTTACATAGAACACCATACAGCTCATTTTTGTTTGATCTAAATGTAATGTAATTGGCTGTAATGTACTTTGTTTAATTATTTAAAAGTAATTACCTACCTCTGATCATGACCATGTGCCTAGTTTAACTGCCCAGGACTCTTTATCTCTGTTTCAGAGGGACACAGGAACCTTCGCATGACTAAGCAGGTACCATGCCTTCAACTTTGCAGCTAGCTTGTATTGCACAAATTTCCATTTTCTTTGGCCCTGGTTAAAATTATGTGAGGTTTCTGCAAACTGTGAAGGCTTGGATATCTTGGCATTAATCTGTTTTATCAAAAAAGACAAATATTACAATAATCTAGCTACCATCAGCTGTTCATCAGTGATACAACTTTTTTACAAATAGGTTATGTACTGACATAGACTTACCAACGTTGCATTCTCACAAGCTCTACCAACAGAGTACCTAAACAAGTACTCTGGGTTTGGTTTTTTTGCATGATTTTTTTGCACATCATCTTTATGCACTGCCACGAAGAGTAAGTTTTTTCAAATAAAATACTGTTGATTAGTAAAATTGATTAAAAGGACTAATGAATATGGAGTGTCACAGCATGTCATTAGAATTTCACAGTGTTTCTTGTGCCTATTGTAATGCTGACCTAAGGTAAGAGCCCATCTAATTCACCTGAGATTTGGAAAGACCTTACTTGCATGTGATTTATCACACACCACACAATCACAGATGAAAGAGAAAGTGTTGCCTTTCATGGCATAGCACTCTGTGCATCTATTGCTTACAAAGAGTTATTACTGAGGCTTTTAGAGCTATTTTACAGACGTTGCTTGTTTACTGGATTAAAACATAGAGCATGGACACAGACATTAAAGCTGACACTGTAATCTAGTACAGCATTATGTTATACTTATTAGCACATTCTCTGAAGATAGGAATAATAACTGCACTGCAAAAATAAAAGAGCTATTGCCTTGTAATATTTGTATATTTTCAATTTTACATATGCTGGATTTTGCTGTGAATACACAAATATTTAAAGGTGATGTCTTGTCCTTGCATGTGCCTTTTAGTCAGCCTAATACTTCCAGTCAGACTGTTACTCAAGCACCAGTCCAGCAGCACTTGTTCAAAGGCAGCTTAAATACAGAGGTGCTAAGCAAGCGCTGGTGCTAAAGGCTTGTCCCAGATACACAGATTATTCTAAAGATACTAATACAAATAACCACATGAATATTATCAAACACAAACTTTTTAAAGAGGATAGATATAAGCAAAAGGTTTTCATCCACAGGGCCAATACCAGTTTAAAGAACTGGTAAGTTTATGCATACTGCAACAGTTCAGTAAGTAGTCAGTGGATAATAAATTCACTCTGTAGCCAAAACTGTAGTGCAGAGTTTGGTGAGACTCTTGCTGTTATTGCCCCTACTCCCATGTTCTCTCACAGCATTTCAGTGAATTACTGACAAATGACTCATGAGCAACCAAGTCCAGACAGCACACATCCAAGGGGGTGGAGAGTTCTTCCTTTATTAACAAGAATTAATAAATGTATTAACCTAATTAGAACTTATTTACTAAATAATAATAACAAATCTCTGCTAACATAAAATAAGAGACCCTGCTGTTAGACCCTGCCAAGCACACACCAGGACAGAAATTACACTCCGCTGTTCAATACATACCATCAGCCCCAGAACAACCATGGTTAATCATCAGCAGATCTTACATGAAGCTTTATTAGCTAGCTAATTGCCTTCTCACACTGAAGCTTAAGGGCAGAATTATGGAAAACAGATGACATGTCACCTTTCCATCCTGGAAATGCAGATTCATGCCTCTGAACTAAGTCAGTCCAGCCAATGCTCCTACCCTCTTCCCTCATATGGAAGACTGAACTTTGGACTTAAATAGCTGCTTCAGAAAGGGCACTGGTTTAGTCTTTTGCAAGGACAAGATGAGCCTTTAAATATTTACGCATGATTGCTGTACCCAAAAGTGCAATCTCGGATCTATTTAACACCAAATTAGTATTTTTGGCACAATATTCAGTGATCATGAATTTACTTTACTGCTTATATCTGTGGTCTCAAGCCTTTACAAAGGTTTGCTTAACGAGGGGCAAGTGAGAGGCCATGTGACAAAACTGAAATGCTTTGTAGCACATTAGCAATGGAGGCCATGGGACAAATGCATTGTCTGTCTCACTTGCTCACACCTCCTAAAAAATTAACCTTAAGGACCAAAGTGTCCCTACCTTGGGATGTGCCTATGAAATATATGGGGATGGGAGGGAAATGGGAGAGGAAAAGGGGACAGGCGGGAAAATAATTTCCTGTAGGACACTTGCACTGCTGAGCATCAGTCCCCGGGCTGCAACAGTTCCAAAGCCATGACTCCTCTCTCTGTTGGGAGAGATTGGAGTGACTTAGAAGCTGGGTGTCACACCTGTCACAGCACCTGTGGTGCTCTGAGCAATGCAGTCGGTGCAGAGAGGAACTGCAGGTTCAGAAATGTCTGCTGACATCCACAGCAGTGGCCCAGGCCCAGGGCTCACAGCCCTTCAGGAACTGGTGGGCAGAAATTCTGTACAAATCACTCCATTTCCTCCTCCAGAGAGACAAGACGGACACTCCTCTCTTGTGGTGAATGACCCATCCCTTTTTCCACTCCTTTCAAGTGCCTTCAGTTGCAGTTCCCATAGGGGAAAACAATGAAATGAGGGGAAGAGTGGGGTGACTTGGGGCCGAGACTGTTTAGAGAAGGACAAGGGCACGAGCACAAGAACAGGAAACTCATCTCATTTCCAAACTACTGGGAGTCTCAGCCTATTCACGAATTACTATTACAAGTTACAGAACAGAAAGTGGAAGTAAAGGCCCATAGCTCTTAGCTTTTCTGCATTTAGAACCATCAGTCCCACAGGTTCTGTTACAGAAGTCTACTTACTTTGGAGGATTCCAAATGACCTAATACCTAAATTGTTTTTCTATTTTTTTCCCCTCTTACTGCAGGAGGGGAAATGAGCCAACATCTTTTGCCCCACCCCGAAGATCTGGAGGCAGAAGAGTAATTGAAAATGCAACAGACGGAGGTGATGACGAAATGGATGCAAGAGATGGAGATTTCAATGGAACAAAAGCCAGTGAATAAACACGCTTCAAAAATTGCACTGCAGCAAGGGAAGGGAGGGAGGATGATATTTAGCACTGTATAAGTCTACTTTTAGTGTCAAGGTCACATACACCCACTCCTCTGACAGATAAAAGCACAACTGCCTTGTCTCCAATGTATAGATTGATACTAAAAGTACTCCAAAACTTTTCTTACCATGAACCGTATTCGAAAAGGTGGGGATTTTTAACAGAGTAATTCACTTCAAGAATCTTGCAGAAACTGAGTTCTAGTAGCTCAAATAATTTAAATCCCAGTAAAATATACTCTACAGAAGATTTGTGAGATTGTTGCAGGGAAAAAAGGCATTGGTCAGTTAATATTTTCTTAAATTTTCATTTAGTTTGAGTATTCAATTAATATAGGGTTTTCTTCTGGTTACTACACCCCTGATGCACAATTCACAAGGTGGAAGTGCCTTTTTAATCACTTACTGAAAAATATTATTTGTTCAAATTAAGTCAACTGTTACAGTTTTATATGCACCATGGATGTGCTTACACACTAATAAAAGGCTACAAAAATGACTCCACTATTATTGTGTACAGGTGTCACTTGAAGGGAAGGGGGGGATGCAGCAGAGCTTCTCTGAAACTGAAACACTTCTTACAAAAGTTCATCTGCAATCATTAGAATAAAACCCTGATTTTCTTCCAAGTAATTATTTTGAAGAAATACAAAAAAGTCTGTACACTGAGCTGGAAGTAAAATGGTATAACCACATGGAACAGGTTTGATTCCCTCAGGGACAGATAGTGCTGAGGAGCTCTGGGATGCATCCAAGGGCAGATAGACAGCCTCACATCCTCCTAGAGCAGGAGCTGGAAAGCAGTGGGGGCCCTCCCTGTCTGTGGGCAAGGAACCCACCCCTCTGGTGTGTGACATGCAGAAATATTTCCAACCAACGCCTCAAGAGCAGGCTGAAACCATTAGAAACAGCAGGCCACACTGAATGCAGGGATCCAAGCCAAGCTATTCTGCACTAAGGGATCAGCATGCAGTTACTTTTTTTTTTTTTTTGGAGCACTCCAGCAAGACCACAACCTGCTCTTGGGAGGCATCAGGACCTACCACAAACCCATGCAGCTCAAGCACTTTGAGACAGCAGAAGCTCTGTGGTCACACCAGGGCAGTAGGGAGACATGCACAGCAAAGCAGGATATAAAACCACTCTAAATCCAGTGCAAAGAGCTTACTTGATGCCTCTGAACAGCAAATGAACCTTAAGCAGTGTGACTCAAGGAAAGCCAATCCTGCACAAATATCCACCTTGACAGCTAAAGCAATCATCTTCCAAATCTAAGCATTGTTTCTCAACTGCAGAGATCACGAACTGGGGATTCAGGCTTGGCACCATTCAGCAGCAGAACCAGAACCCAGAGAATTCTCTCTGCTCATGGAAGAGTAAAGGAAGAATCCATTTAGAGCAATTAAGATGACAAGCTGAGTAGAGAGGGGTTAGGAGTTACTGGATAAGACTTGATCAGGCACAGAGCCCAGCTCTGTAAAGATGCTCAAGGGATGGTTGTCAACACAGTTTGTGAGCCTGCATGTGTGGGAACACTGAGTCAAGCAAGTCAGACTCCATATTAAATGGTGTTAAGCACTAATGCTTGGAGAACCAGCAAACTGAACATGTATGAACCAGAGTAATAACTTGCAAAAGAACTCAAAATGTATCAACAATTCAACAACTCGCATTCCAAATAAGCTTTATTCTGCTCCCCAGTTAAACCAACTTCATAGGTGGACCGAGAAACCAAAATAACCTGTGGTTTACATATTCTAGAGAAATAGATGCCTCAGTGGCTGTTTTCACAGCACGTCCTTTAAAACAAAAACAACCCCCCCCCCCTCCAAA
>VWZN01009801.1:579379-593195 GCA_013396955.1 Regulus satrapa | reverse complement strand
ATTTTTGAGGAAGCTGTTAAGATCAGACAAAGGTAAATAAAAACAAGCTGGAATTAAACCCGCCACAAAAAAAAAAAAAAAAAAAAATTGTTTTGTCATGATTAGTTTTGCAAGTACAGGCTTCCATAAAATACACTAGGAATGAATCTACTCCATTTAAAAAACAAATGCAGTAATATTCTACAGGGGGAAAACTTCTTTAAAGTTAATTCTCTACTCATATACACTTCCCTAGCATAAAGGGCTTTCCAGGTTACAAAAGCATTTCTAAGTTAGTAACAGCTGATATATTCATATAGAAAAATAAAACAGTAAAAAATCACTAACACCCAAGGCACCTTAGTGAAGTGAGGTTTATAAAGCAGTAAAACCCACCTATCAAGATGTTGGAACTGGAAACTTGATCAGGTTTGGCCTCCTACAACCACCAGGCTTTATGAGCCAGTGTAGGGTAAAAAACAAAAAAAAACCAACAACAAAAACAACAACAACAAAAAAGTCTACATGCTATTAGCTCTGGGATCTCCTGAGCACACTCTCAGCACTGGATATGTCTCACCTTTAACCATGACCTGTTCTGAATGAGGAATCACTGCTTACAGAAACATCTTGCCACTCCAGAGGCAGGGTTTGTGCAGCAACATTCCGGTCACCAAACATCCCATGAGAGGCTAAGCAGCTTCCCTGCAGAAACACACCTTTCTCCACATAAAAACACTCCTTTAATTTGTGTGACTGCAGCACACAACACCCATGGCAGAAAGCAGAATTCCAGCCAGAACTGGTGGTATATTAACAGCAAAAGCCAAAGCCTGAGGAGCTGCATAGTGAATATTGCTGTGTTGTAGGCAGAAGGACAATGGATTTGGCAGTGTCAAAAGAAACAACCTTCAAGGAGCTATTTACAGTAGCTGATGCAGGAAACAATTCCCAGTTCTGCATTGCCACAGTCAGCATTGCTTTGTCACCCACAGAACTTGCCCAGAAGCCACACTGGAAGCCACTGCCAATTGTGACTTGTTCAGTTCTCACCTACCCTGACACTGCTGACTGCTTTCTCATTGATATTCTCTTTAAAACTAAAGTCTGAAATACACATTTCTTCTCCTTTCCCAAAGCCAGCGAAGCTTTTCATAGCAGCATCTTGACAACACTTTGTGAGGGATGGCTCACAGGTCCTGGCACGCGTGAAGGCCGCGTTCCAAACTCCAGGCGTTTCACCAACCTGAAAATGCAAAACTCAAGTCAGGGCATTTCACCCTCCGTGTAACCATGCTTAGAATAACTGCCCACTTCCAGAACAAACCATTCAGCTGAGATGAGAGAACAGCACTCTGAGCACTGCATGCATTACTTAACTGGGCTGAGTTTCCACTTTAACATAGGGCTCCATTTCCCTTTGAGTACTGCACACTATCTTTTACAGGTGCTGGAATTTCAGTTTAGCATTGCAGCAGTAGATAATCAGCTACCTGAATATGTAAATGTATGGCCCCTCAGGCCCTCTTGCAAGAGCTTTCATGAGGTTTCTCTCCAGGATAGGAGAGCAAGTATAATGTGGAACACTCTTTTTAAAGAGCACCATTGGGTACTGGGTACCAGGACAAACCAGCACAAGGGTCTGGCTAAATAACTAAGTCTGAAACAACATGTACCATGGGCACTTAACTTACACAGAACCTAAAGAATGTGTAGTATAGGATTGGCAGAGTTTAAGCAGACACAGCATGGCAATTTGCAATAACCTTGCTGATTTTTCTTCATCTGGTTAAAAAAAGACAACCAGCTCAAACATTCAGAGAAATTGTATGTTGAGTAAGGTAACTTCCTGTCAGCTGCTACTTAAAAACACATCTTAGCAACTGTAAAGCATTCTCAGTGGACTGACCATTCACCGTTTTTCCAGTTCTCCCATAAGTAGGAATCTTAACTCTGATGAGGGAAGTCTCCCTACATGCCATAACATTCCTGAGACATCACTTGTAGAAGAGCATAAAGCATAAAACAAATTGAACCAATAAGCAACTGTTGTACTTTGATCCATTTATAACAAAGTGGATCTGGTTTTATAACAAAACATCTTGCACTTGCTTCAGATTTGAGGTATTCAAAACCTGACTGCAGCTAGTCTTCAAATTTCAGCAGCTAGTAATTCCAAATTTTAAACTGACCTGAAACATTCAAATCATAATCCTGAATAACTGAATTCCACATACTTTGAAAACAAATCTGTCTCTACCAAAGACTTACATAGTAAATACCAGTCTCTAAGTTCCAACAGCTGTCACTAAGACACCAGCAGAGCCCAGCACTTACCCTGTATCACACAGAGGCTGGTGAGGAGGACTCAGGCGTGTTTCAAGGACATCTCTGTTCATGTACATGGACACTGAAGGTCTGTTTGGAGACTGGTCATAGACAAAGTTTCGGCAAGATGCAAGTTTGGACTCCAAAGCCTGAAGTAAACAGATGAGGCAAGTGTCAGATTGACTGTTCTCTTCTAGGACATGGCATTGTGGCACAACCAAGGTGTGTGGGTTTGGGGTATTTATCTTTCTTTAAGAGTGAGTTGTCCAGTAGAGAAACCTGCTAGATCCCAGTGCCACATGAGCTCTGATTGTGAAGAGATGAAAACAGTCATCTCTAAAGATTAATTTCTGTTTCTCTAGGGATGGGTTTCACCAGCAGTAACACAAAATCTTCACTTTCCTCAGAGGTTTTTACATCTTTCTTACAGGCATAAATTTTCAGATTACTAACCATTCATATGAGCTATCAGCTTCCCTCAACATGTATTAGGTGGTACACTAGAGGGATTAAGCCACAGATATCTTATTCTTTATCACATGCTCCCCTTCTAGCTCACTCCACCTTTATTGAGCTGCTTTTTGGCTGTATCAGTTCTGCAGCTCAGCCCATCAAAGTCTCATACAAATGCTTGTAACAACACAGCACTGAGGCATAAGGAATGAAACTCAAGTAATGGGATAACTTTCCCAGCATCAGCACTACGTTAAATATCAAACTACAGCTTAGCAGGACATTTGGCCTTGCTCAAAAGACCACTGGACTCTTAAGGCAAATTTCACCAGAATCCTTTTGGACAGCAGGTACCAGCCTGCCAACTTCTCTGCCTGTCATGGGAACACATCCCTTCTCAATTTACTCATGCTGACTTATTTTTTCTGCACATTCACTTCCAGAAATTTGTAGAGGGAGATCTTATCCCCATCTGGATTAGAACTTCAAAAAACAAACAAACATAGTCCATTTTTATTTGGGGGTTGGTCAGAAATGTTTGCAGTCCAGACCAAACCCAAGGCCACACTTAGCTAACCTGAGGGCAAGAGACTCTTTTCAGTCTCCCTTGAACAGGAGCATAAGTCGTGCTGGCTGCAATTTCCAAGACCTCCAGCTTTCCAAAAGCATTGCCTGGCAGGTAATCACTCACCCCAACTTTTCGCAGCAAGTCTCCCACAATATTAAGTGCAGATATTCTTGCAGCTGGTGTGAGAGGGGTTGCACTGTAATTGTCCTCAAGACCTGCAAGTGAGGTGAAAGGATATATTACTCATGGAAAGGAAAAAAAAAAAATTTAAAAAAAATTGACCCTCCTGTTTTAGAGAAGATGGTTGAAGGAACATGATTAAAGATTACACAGGTTTTTAAAACCTTTCCTCTATATTAGAACAACATCTCTAGGATATTTGTGAACTGATAGAACGTCCCAACAGTTCATTTTATCCCTCATTATTACCAGACAGTTCAAATCAATTGGAAATTAATAAAGTAGGAATAAACTTAAGAAGATCCCAGTCTGTGAATCCGGAGACCACAGTGATTTGATTTAGGTGACACCACACTACATGCTTGATTCTGTGGCTACAGAACGAATGAAAAGAAGGGAACAAACTATAGCAAAAACAAGAGCATAAAATGGTATTTGTGAGCTGGTTCCCTGCCAGTCACCTCTCCTAAATGTCCCAGGGGTGGGTATGTTGATGGGTGTCTGGCGCATTGCAGGTGTTGAGGGCACAGATAAGGAGGCCTGAACTGCAGTGTCTGTTCTTTCTGCTTCCAGGGGAGCTCTCATTGGTGTTTTGGGTTTCTCCTGTTTCTGCTGAACTGCAAGCTCTTGTCGTAGATCTAAGAAGGAAGCAACACAAATCAAGTGCTGGAGTACGCAGCCACTGAGATAAAAACAGGAGGTAATCTTTTGCTCAAAAGATTTTTCTCCTCATGGAAGTGAGGTGAAGTCACTTATCCTTGTAAAAGATTACTTCAAATCATATCTTCAAAATCCAGGTAACTAAAGGTCTTTCTAGAATTGTGTGGCTCAAAATGTTTTAGTAATGTTAGTTCAGTTGCTATTACCTGGCTTTCATTTTCAAACCCTTTCACAAGGCTCTCCTTCAGACAGGGAATTAACTCCTTTCCAAATGTTTCCAAGCAAAGGCACATCAAGTCCGAGGCTTGGCAACTTGGCACACATTGGCAACATCCCAGTTCCCTGCAAGGCTGAGATCCTACCTGGTGTACCCCTTTCTATCCTGGTTTCCACATGAAGGAAACTTGAGCTGAGGCCAGGCGGAAGCCACATCATGATCTAGGCAAGGGACAGAGCACTTCTGTCCCACAGCCTGGCTGTAGCTTATGCATACCACTCAAGGGCACAGAATCCATAATCTGAAAACATTTATCCAACTCCAGGCTCCCTCTCTTCTCACCCAGCCTTGTTGACAGATAGCAAAAAGCCAGTGTATTCCAAGGCAACCAGAAGTCAGTCACAAGCCTCCTGTTTTACTTCCCCCTTAGTGCTGCATTGACTCCCCTTTCCACAGCCAGGAAACAATGAGGTAAACGTGTATTAAAGCCACACTAGCACATGCCCCAGCTGGACTGGCTCAACTCCCAGAAGCCCTGATTAGGAGAAGGCTGGAAGCTCTGAAACAATGTCAGGAGTTCAAGGAGTGGGGACAGAACAGTCTTAAGTTTCCTGACTTGTTTCTACAGAGCAGGTTTTAAAGAGCAAAGTTAAAAGTCCAGCTCTAAGGCATATGGAGAAGACTGGACAGCTACAAGTCATTGGGAGAGAAAGGAAAAGATACAAATAACTTCTGTCTAACCTCGAGCTTCATCTTTCAGGCGCTGCACAGACTCCAGAAGATTTTCTTTCTCATCCAGCTCACTCTCCAGAAAAGCATTTCTTTCAATTGCTTGGTTTAAACGCTGTTCAAAATCCTCCAGGGACATTATAGTGGCTCTGAAAAAGAGTGCATTAGGTGTCACTACCAGATCCTTCAAGCACATGGAGGATTCTTTCTCTCACAAGAAAATGGACATTTGCATTTTTGTTTGGTTTGCTTTGGAGTTTTTTAGGGGTTTTTTAGCTTGTATGCTATGAAAGAGTGCAGTCAGGGGAGTGGAAGAGGTAAAAAAAGAAAATCCCATTGCCCATCTGCAACAAATCTCTTCAACACAATCATTAGACAAGTGATAGTTCAGAATGGCAATGCTAACAAGTAGTGTCACAAACAGCTCAGTGCCACCATGCTTGCAGGACAGACCAGAGGTGGAAAAAAGCCCCATAAAAAGCAGATCACCTTTTTGCTCTTTCCAAATCATCATTTTCTTGCTCGAGTTCTCGAATGTATTTCTGAAGCTGCTCTTTAATAGCTCTTGTCTGTGCCAAGTCATCTTCCAGCGCAGAGATTTGCCTGTATCCTTCCGAATGCTGCATTTCAATCTTTTCCTACTCAAAAGCAAATCAAACAGCACGTCACGTACTTAGCAACACGTGTTCTCTTTTTGCAGCATTGTCTGAGCCCATTGAAAGGCAGAGACAGATGCTCTGAAGATTTTTGAGAAACACCACTTTACATATGCACCACTTTACAAAACGCCAACAAAGTCAATTGCTCACATACTTCTGGGCTGCCAGCAGACAAGAGCTCTTCCTGTCACTCCTTATCAAAAGCTGGGGAACAGTTCCAAACACTTACAGCACAAAACCATTCCTTGCTTCTCCCAGACAGCCTGACTCAAGCAGAGTTTCTTAGCAATACACAAACCAGGATGCAAGAGAAGCCACTTATTTTCAACCCTAGTATGAAGTCAGGCAGTATTTAGGAGCCAAAAGAACAAGAATTAAAAAAATAAAAATTCCAAGTGTGACCCTGTTACA
Organism: Regulus satrapa; assembly: GCA_013396955.1. Taxonomy (NCBI): domain Eukaryota; kingdom Metazoa; phylum Chordata; class Aves; order Passeriformes; family Regulidae; genus Regulus; species Regulus satrapa. The sequence goes on along the minus strand of VWZN01009801.1, from coordinate 587,011 downwards.
TGCTGCTGTGGAATCAGCAAGATTCTACACTGTCCATGTGGTTTTATTAGCCCAAAACAGGTTCAGAAATTTAGATGACAGAACATTTCAAATACAGGTACACTTTGGATGGGAACCTAAACCAAACTCTGTCTCACTCTACACCACATATACAAGGGTCCATTTAAGATAGGCATAGGCAGGGAGGAAGACTTAGCTTCCACATCAGATTTCTCTCTCCTGCACTGCCATGCATGTAAACTGAACATGCATAACTAAACATGGAGTTAGCTCCACAGTGTGTGACATGGAAAGCTCCACAGCAAACTGTTACAATGCTTTCTACTCAATCACCTTGCTATCAGACCACTTCAACATGCCAGAGATTTTTTGGAAACTCCAAGATTGCTGTGTAACCAACATTCCTAAGTGTTCTCCAGACAGAATTCAAGTACAAAACACTTCAAGCCACTGGAAACAAATCCATGCACTGGAATCTGAAAACCATGGCAAGTAGCCTAATGTGAATGATAATATGAAGACAGCTAATTAAGCACATTAAATGCATAGACAAGGAGGAGGGAAAGATATCCATCCCAAGCTAAGAAATTCTTATTTGACTGCAGTGCGGTAATGCCAAATCTCTGAAACGCAGTTAAGAGCCTCTAACCTCCAAGAGGCAGATTACTTTCAATATGTTTCTCAGGACTCTCTAAACTAACCTTCCAAAGCCTTATTCTCATCAGTTTTTACATATTGTGAGCTCTGATTTCTGAGGGGGAGCAGGCACACACACTGGGCTGGTCAGCTCAGAGCCACATGCTGTGTGGGCCTGGCAAAGTTCACTGGTGTTGACCTAGATGCAGACCCCAACCCTTGATGGGCTCAGTTAACACTGCTGCTCAATAGCTTCACAAGATTAATGCTTTGCTCTTGAATTGATTCAGATAAAAGACCAGAACTACAAGGTCTCAATCTTTGTTTTTAGCCAATTGTAATAAACTATCAGCTGATCTGGCCCTCAATGGTGGCTCTGTTCCTTCACTGCAGGCTGTTACTGCAGTTTTCAGGCTGCATGAATAGCCAATTGTTGAATGGTTTATTTCAAGCAGAATATATTTTAAGAAAGTTATCTACTTTGAAGAATAATTTCAGATTTTCTAAAATATGGCTACCCTCCACTTTTTGAGGCTCTGTATTGCTTCCTACCATTTTCATTCTTCACTGTTTTGCCTGGTTGACTGGCCCTTCCTCTCATCTCAGCTACTCTACAGAAAGAAAATAGTCTACACAGTCCTTAATTAAATGAAGTATGGGTTTTATTTTTAAAACGTTTGTCTTCTCCCCAAACCCATCAGCTTCCATGGTTTATGTGGCTACCTGGAACAGCAGACTCCACGCAACATCTAATATTTCTAAGGTGCTACAACAAGAACAACAAGGATTAAAGCAACATAAATACAATGAAACAAGTCCTGGAGGTCTTGCTACCAAAAAGCAGGCAGTGGAAGAAATGGCTAGGCTGGTGCTTGAGGGATGGGACATCTGACTAGAACAGAAGAGTATTTCCTTAAGACATTTTGGACACCAGTTTAAACAAAAGGCATTGCAAACCTGGATTCATATGGTGATTAATCACTTATACAAATACCTTCATTCCTATTAGCTCATTACTGCATCCAACTGAATAGAAGAAATGTAATTATATTAATCTCTGCTTCCACAGAGATTGAGCTAGTTCTATAAAACACAGTGTAGTATTTCTTGGGTGACTAACTCATCTGTAAACAAAAGGCCTACATTAAAACTTTAAAGTCACACCAATTTCAGTGACAATTTCTTTCCAAACTTGAGAGAACTTACCAGTATTTCCTGAACCTGTCAATCAGCACCATCTTTGAGAGACTGAAATGAGGCACTCATCACTCTTCATACTCTAGATAGCTTCACTGTTTCTTCAGCCACTGTGTTAGGAAGCCCCATCTCAATAAGTTGATATCCTTTATGTTTTATAGTTCTGGACGTTAATGCCTTCCTGCTGGCTCTTAGTTTCACAGAATGCTAACCAAGTGCAAAGAGGATAACTCATTTTTCCCTGAAGACAGATAGATTCAATAATAAAACCAGGACTGAAACCGGTTTATGACTCTCAATTCTACACGCTATCCCAGCTTATCTGAAATGTCAGGTAATAAATACACAACTATGTAAGAAGGGTTTAAAACTGAGCTTCCTTATGCTATGCAAAAGCACAGCTGCATTGTTTGTACTTTGATTGTTCAGCAATATTATCTGTGACTGCATGATGCAGACAGCAAGAAAGCCATGAACAAAAGCACTAAATAGATGGAAGAAAGAATAGATAGCAGCTCTCTTGTGTTCACACTTAGCGTCCACTCCACTGTGGATAATTTCCTCCCATCTGAAATCTATCCTGACCCACAGCCACAACCTGTAAACAGGGCTCCAGGAACAGTACCAAGGAACACAGATTCTTCAGAGCAGACAACAGGTTGTCATTTCTTTACTTCTCCTGACTTTCCTGTCTGCAGCCTTCTGGTCAGCTTTACTGTAATGCTGATGTGACAGCACACGGCAGAGCCTGCAAACACCTGCCCCGTTCACCTCTGCCCTGAGGATGTGCACACAACGTGCACCCACCAGCCCTTTACCTTCGCTGCCTCCAGCTCCATCCGCAGACGATTGTTTTCTGACAGGAGGTCTCTGTTCCTGGACTCTGTTTGTTGCAGCTGAGTCTCCAGTTCAGCTTCATACTCTCGGCTCCCCTCTTGGAATTCACGCAATTCCTCCTGTGTATTCTCAGCACTAGAGAGAAATTCCAGCAACAGAGCTCATGGTAATGAACAATGAAAAAAAAAAAATCTCTTGTACACTCAAGCTCTTGAATACTCACTACTGCTCTTGAACATAGAAGGCTACATGCCCTTCTCCGACATATGTATTCAATAGAAAGAGAGAAAATACACAAATATTTCTCTGCCATGCATGGGACGTCACCCATAGCAAACTGGTAAACAATTTTTTAAAAGTCCAAATAAACAGAAAAACCCCAGAGTCTGTCTTCATATTGTAGCACTGTTGCATCCCTGAAGTTTGTCAATTGTCCATTGCCATCGCACATTGATTCCACTACTCAAGTCTATTCTTTATTTGGAAGTATAAACAAAGCCATTACTGATCAGCAACAAAATGTGAGGAACAGAGAGAAAGATGAAAGGAAATGTTTTATATTCTTGTACAATTCTATTGAAACACTCCAGCAAGCTCAACAAGCAGCAATGAAAGATCTGTGTCTTTGCATGAAGTGTTATGCACCTTATCCAATCATTTGAAGGAATGAAGCCACTGCCTTACCACTGCTTGTATTTCATAGCCAACTCCTTCCAGTAGCTGGTTTCCTCTTCCACTGAGCCGAAGCGATGTCCTTCTGAGTCTTCCATAATGAGTCTTCAAAGTCTAAGACTCCTGTTTCATTTTCCCCCCTGCAAAATTAAAGGGTCAAGCATAAAAATGAAGCCAGTGAGCAGTCTCATCCTCCTTGCTGCAGAGCAGAACACCTCTCCTCCCACAGCCACTGCTCGCCTGGAGACCAAGCTAAAGACCAGCCTTGACAGGACTCTATCAGACAGACTATAATATGAAAGAATTCCTGCTAAGTCACTTTCCCCAGTTCTTCCAAAGCTGCTGCAGGCTTACAGAACATTCCTAGCAACGAGCACCTTTGGCACCTCTGACTACACAAAACCCCACACTTGAGCTGCAGCTGTGCCAGTGCACAGAGAACACAAGGGAAAGAAGACATCCCAGGCACAACTTCAGCCCCAAATACACAGCACTTCAACAACCCTAAAGACACCTATCATGAAATTCAAGAGAAACTTCAAAGAAACAGAGATTAGGTACTCAAGATACTGATTTCCTGAGTTAACATTTAAAGGAACACATAAGCTTTTTATGGACCTAACTTCTGGACAAGTGAAAAATTTCTTCCTAGGTCAACACAAAGACAAAGCCACCCAGCTTTAAACCTGAAACATCAAAATCCATGTATAGCTACAATATATCTGGATACCGCTGAGAGCCACTGGAGAAGGGAGGGTAAACGCTCCCCAGAGGTTTTAGCAGGATGCCACTGGCTGGGTTAGGTATGCAGTTAAGATTGCAGCAATCCAGAGAATCCAGCTGTCCCTGTGCCAGCACAAACTCAGTCACAAACACAGTCCCAAATGTGAATGACACACGAAAGAGCCACAGGGGAATCAGGAACCTTAAGTTGGACACTCCCACTTGAGGACTTAAGTATCTAAACAACACAATTAAATAAAACAAATGCCCTGTCATGTGCATGACACACTCTGTTAAACGGGTCAGCAGCAAATACCATTTCATACGAGTTAGTCTTGACAATGGAGAAACATCAAATCTAGTGTTCTGCCCATGTCCTGCCCTGGGTGAGGCAAAGATTTCACTCAGACATTACCAATGAAAGGAAATTGATACCAAATAAGAAACCAAACAACATCAAGAAGAGCAAACAGGTGTGGAATTGAACAATTCATGACAGTGGTAGTTGTCAGAAAACTGCATCACAGAAATCTAAAGACTGAAGAAACACAGTTCTACCAAGTTTCAACTCCATGTCTGCAGAGCATGACATTTCCTAGAGGCAATTCTGATGGAACAAAGAAGGGATGGCTGAAGCCTTCAAAGACCACTTAGATGTGGCCAGCCCTGTCTTCTGCTCCTATTTATGATACTCATAAAATGCTGTCGTAGACCCTCTGAGCAGTATGTCTTAGCTAAAGAAAATGTGCATACACTGCACATCTATTGAACTCTATGAAAGAAAATATCTTTAAGCTGTGTCAAGACTTTCCTCTCCAAAAAATCATCTGGTATAAACAGGATTAACAGCCACCTATTTAGTAACTCTACTGAGACAAACCCAAGTAGTTCTTACCTCTACCACACACAAAAGTACTCGAAGTAGTCTGGCAATCTACAGCCCAACTCTTACATACCCAAGCAACGCCACAAGGCCCAATTCCTCTTCACAGCCCAAGTAATTATCAGATTATTGAGCAAGGAGTAAGCAGCGTCACAGCAGAGTGGGGCTGTGCCTGCATACCTCCGTGCACACTATCAGCTACACACTCACGGAAATTACACTTATTTAAAAGGGGAGTTGGCCGGTGAAAAGTTACTGAGCCTTGGTTTTTGTAATTGAGTTTGACACAAAATGTTCATTAGACAAAGCTACATGTGTTCCTTCAAACAAATAAAAGCACTGTATAATGTATTAACACATTTACAGCATAAGGTTTCAAGGCTGAAGAATGCACTGACCAAAAACAGAGGAAAAGGAGTGTGAGTATGGAGTGATTTTCCAAATAGTACTCTTGCCCATTAAAAAGAAAATCATGACCAAGCATAATTTACATTCTTGACCTAGGATAGTATATGTCACATCTACTCTTATTTTTAAGTGAACTGAAAGTGCCTTTGATCTTAATAAGGCACTCAATTCTGCTCACAGCACTGTGTACACACACACACCAATCCTTGCAGCACACTTGTGAAGAAAAAAATCAAAAAAGGATCTTCTCCGGACACAAGTATTATAATAAATCCAATATCTGCATTTGGACAGTCAAGAAAAATAATTCAGGAAAGATAAAGATGAACTGCAAGACAGCTTGCTCTGTAAAGCTTTCAAAAATCCCTTTGGAACCAAAAGACAGCTTCCACCAGCTTCAAAATCTTGAATATGCTCAGATCTGGATCCTGTGTTTTCATAATGCACTTTGGAAGAACTAAAATCGGCAGCAATTGGCATTTTTTGAGACTGTAGGGCGGCATAGAGAAGAACTTTCCTCACCTGATCCATACAATCCATAGGGCTTCCAGAGAACCCTGAGAACGTTTGCAGCAGCACAAAGGTGCTGCACCCTTCAGTGCCAGCTACGTCTTTGAGATTATTATAGGCCCACTGAGGATGTCATCCATTAAGAGCTTACTCTGCTTCATGTATTATCTGCATTACTAATAGTACTTTATAATTTAAAATTAATTTGTCAACTGCAAATACGTGGAAGGACAGTAGGCCTGTACTTATTCCAGAAATGTGGCTACTGTCCAGTGCCACAAGCACATGTTTTTTGTTGCAACATTCAATGAAGATCTGTCAGTTTCCTTCCCTGCAACATCTTAGCTCAAACTAAGCTGAGATTTTCAAACTAACCAAAGGTGAAAAATACAAACCTAAACTAAAAATAAAAATTCCAACTTTGAGACAAAGTATTAAAACTTTTAAATTTTTTTTTCTTAAATTTGTTTAAGAAAAGAGCAAATAAAAACCATGAAAGTCTTGTTAAACTGCCTGTAGAAAGGGTAGGGCTATGACTGGTTTTCCCCTGCTGCCTTCTCCCCTTGATTTTTAACAACTTGGAGACAACATGCAAAACGCCTGAAGAGAAACTAATCGGGAACTCCTCATTGTCTAGGCTCACTACAAAAGCAGGGAGAGCACACGGCGGGGAAAGGAGCTTTTATAAACACTGGAAAAAGTGGAAAAAACGAGGAGAGAAAGTCTGTAAGAGGGACACACTTGGCCGCCCCTTGCCTGCTTTCACACACATGGAGCCAGAAGAGCCATGGGGCCAGGCTCCCTGTTTGTGCGGGCAGCACAAACGCTAGACACAGCATTACAAACCTCCACATCATGCAGGAAGTGGAAGCGATCATGGGTGGGGACTGGAATTTTGCAAGAAGTAAAACACGGCAGCATAAACGTTGCTGAAAACAATTTCTGACCAGCGAGAGCAGAATTGCAAAATTCCTAAGGAAAAAGGATCAAGAAAAGCAAACACACAAAATTACTGAAAGAACTCCAATTTGGGAATCAGTCTGGATGCAACCAAACTCACGAGGGCCCCAACCTAGACTGTTTCAGTCCTAGAACAAAGGACTCAAACCAACCCTGATACTGAACTTTTTTATTCACAGAAGTACATTTAGCTCGGTGAACAATGCTGGCCTACCTTTGTAGCAATGCCTAATGAGCCGGGTCAAAGAAATTCACATTGTAATAAAAAAGTAAAACGGTACCACAAATACTACTGAATTATACATGACAGAGATGATGATGCTCCTATTAGACATGTTTTTCCTAAATGTAAACCAAAACAAACCACCTCTTTGCTCACGAAAAGAAGCTTTCCCATCCCAAGAAAATCAGATTTGCTTAAAATATTCCCCTTGAAAGGATCTTCTGCAACACATGGGCCTGTTTTCTTTTGTTTAAGCCATACAACAGAAAATCACTACAAAAGAGAAAGAGAAGGGAGAGGTCGCGGGAGCACCAGGATTACTGCAGAATCCCACAGCCAGCACTGAAAAGAGTTACCGGCTTCTCCGGGGCTTCTCTACGAAAAAGGCTAGATTCAGCAAAACCCTCCTCCTCTTCTCAGCAACCAGCCCAATCAAAACCGCACACTTTTCTCCGCTGAAGCGCCCGACCTTGCCGCTTCCAGCTGCAAGCCAAGAGGTCAGGGAGGCAGCACACCCGGAACCCATTCCCAGGCGGAGCACGAACCCGGGCGGGGGCGAAGCCGGCAGGCACGGCTCCCCCGC
>VWZN01009801.1:553866-574603 GCA_013396955.1 Regulus satrapa | reverse complement strand
GGTCGGGCCGGGAGCGGCCCCGGAGCCTCGGGACGCAGAGGGCGAAGCGCGATCGCGTGTGATTGTTGTAACGCTTCCTGTGTTCAGTGACCGTTTTAATTGAGAATTAACCGCTGCTATCAAGGCACATTCAAAAGTAACGTGCTCTAGAGTTGTAAAACTTGATGAACTTGATGTTGTATACGGCGAGATTTTTGGGTAGCTAGGGTTCGTGCGAATAAATATTTCTGCTTTAAAAAAAAATCTTTTTTGAAGTTAAAAGCAGTGGAGACGTGGAGCAGATGTAGTGCTGTGTAGTGTGTTCTGTGGTTATTGTGTTTAACATTGAATGCAAAGGAACCTGAAGGAGTGTAGTCTCATACGTGCAGCACGTAGTTGCAGGGTAAGAAGGCTTCATTGCCCTAGTTTTTCTGGCACTGAGCGTTAGGTTGCTTTGCTTTGTGGTTCTGTTAAGCTAAATCAATGTGCAGTGGGGCAGCTTGAGGATTAGCAGTATTCCTTAGTTATTTTGATAATTTGAAGCCCTTTAGTTTAAGGGCTAAATACTATGTGCCTAACACAGGTGTGTTGTGGGTAGGTTTTCTTAGCAGAAAAGCTGAATATACAGCTCAATTATTTCAGCTGAGTGCAGTTGCACCTATTGTGTGTTTACAGTTGAGCTGTTCTTGCCTCCTAGATTTGATTTCTAGGAGGGTGCACTGGAAGTTTGGGGGTGCTCTTTCGTGTCAGCAGCTGTGTTGACTGCAGTGAGTGCCACAAACTTCAGGGTGCTGCTCCTCAGGCTGGTTCTTCTGTGCTGTGGGTCACGAGGAGCATTCCTGGATCAAAAAGGGTAGTTAAGGCCTTGGCCCGTAGGCATAATTAAGTTTGACATTGTTAATGTAGATTCACTGACTTTGCAGTAGTGGAGTTCTTAAGACCACCCTGATTTCTCTGTCTTGCTTTAAAAGTTATTTACAGCATGCTTTTTGTGATTTCCTCTTAGCAGGTGGGAAGAATGAAAGGAAGGGGGGATGAAAGGATGTTGAACCTCTTTGTTTGGCTGTATGATGGAAGGAAACAGGACGGAGAACCTCTGCAATAGATCGTTGGGATGGCTTCAGAGACAAGAGAATGATGCTAAGCCATGGCTCTGGAAACTTTCTAATTGCTTTTCTGCTGCTGAGAAGGCAAAAACGGTAATCTCTGCCTTGCTGGGAGTAAGGTTGGCCTCCCAGTGCAGAGGGGATGNAACCTGCCCGGGGATTTGGGGCCCTCAGCTGTGTTCACAGCACTCACACCCGTGTTGGTGAGAGTGGGCAAACTGCTTTGCTTGTCAGCTTTGCTCTCCACAGCTCTTTGGGGTAACGCAGCTGGCTGCCCACAAGATGTGTGAGGAGCTCCTGGGAAGCTCTGCCAAGTGATTGCTGAAGAGTGCAGTAGGGAGGTCATGCTTCCAATTTATCTGTTCAGTTTGGAGGCAAACTTAATTCTCTGAATTATTGCTATTATGTAGTAGCTACAGCAGTTATGCCTACTGTTTTTCACGATGCCTTGCTTTTTCCTTGTTTCCATTTAAATGGTCCTTTTCTGTAATGTACATAATTCTATACATTTAAGATGCAGAGGGCTAAGGATTAGAAGTAGTACAACACAATTGGGTACTTGAGTGAGTGAGCTCCAGCTGTTATGTAATACTCATTCAGACACATTTAATCTGACTTAAGTAAAGGCATGAGAGAAGTGGATGAGCATGTTGCTGGTTTCATGTGTTGGGGTTAGGAAGGGAGCTGCTATAAAATCTGGAATTCAGTATATAAATCAGTTCCAGACAGATTTTTGGCAGAGTTATCTTCACGAGATTTAGCATCAAGTGGAATTAATGAATTATTCATTCATTCATGCATGTGTAGTAGGAAATGCATTAAAGTAAATTTGGAAAATTTAAGTTGCTCAGAAGTTTTCTAGCAGTATTCTGTTACCTCTCCTGACCTTGGCTGTTCGGTGCTTCTTTAAATCTTGCTTGGTTTTGACTGCTGGCATTTTTAAAAACTTTGTGTTTTCATACATCTTGATATCTTAAATCAGAGTAGACAAAAAACCACTTAGTTGTTGTGAAACTTTAGCCTTCTTTGCCCTTTGCTATATTACCTGCTTGATGTAATTTCTAGTTCTTTTAAGTCATACTTCTTTAATGCATTACTGTCACAATTTTAAAATCTGTATTCAAACCAAAATATGTGTCCAGAAGTTGTGAAGCTTTGTCATATCAGTATGTGCTTGTTCTTACAAGAAACAAGGATTTCTCAGCCTTAGCCTAACAGTTTTCTGCTTTTCTGATTCTGTTTTATAGACTAATTGTTGCTTGGCTTATAGCTCTTTGGGTTTGTTGCTTCCAAAATCCACTGACGCCAGTACAGCTAGGGCTGGCACACGTAACTGACGTGGTTCTCTTAATGTTTTCCACCTTCAGTCAGTAAGGTAATGGTGATCATAAAGATAGCACTTCAAATATAAAATTGTAATAGTCTAAAAATATGTGCTTTTTTACCCTATACAATTATTGTTTTATTCATGTACCTGAACGTAACAGAGCTTTCCTTTTCCAGAAAGATTACATGGAGAACAAGAAGGCTACTGTAGAATTGAAGGATGCTTCATCTCCTCATGCTGGCTCTAAATTGTTTCCAGCTGTGCCTCTTCCCGACGTTCATCCTCTTCAGCAACAGCAATTACAGCTTTCCCCTGGCCCCAAAGTAAGCTGCTGTGCTCATGGCTCTGACTCTTCTTGCACTCCACAAATGCACTGTGGTGGTGGTGGAGGTGGGAACCTGATTCACCCTGGCACAATATTAGACTCGAAAAGCACTGGGACGATAACTTGTCAAGTAGGGTCAGGATTTGCTTATCAGTCTGTGTCTTCGCTGAAGAACCCTCCAGCTAGAAGCAATTTGGCTGGAATTTCCAGTGGGTTCTCTGGTATGTGCGTAGAAAATAGTGTCTCTTCCTGTCAGCATCTGGCCTGTTGTGGAAAACTCCATTTCCAGCCGTGTCACGGGAACGCACACAAGCTGCATCAGTTCCCGGCACTGCCGAGCTGCCCGTCCTCGGGCTATTTCCCCTGTCCCGAGTTCACCGCGGGGGCTTCTGGGCACCTGGACGAGCACGTAGCACAGCCGGAGCTGCCGCCACGCGTGTGCGCCAACCCTCTGCACCTCAACGTGGTGCCCCCTGTGTGCCTGAAGGGCTCGCACTACTGCACTGACTGCTTGAGCAAGGTTTGTACGCTTCCCCCTCCCGCCTTCCTCTTTCCTTAGCGGGTGGAAATGGTGGAGCCTGAGCAAAGCGCTAGCTGCTGTGGGCACTGCTCGCCTGGCCCGTGTTGGTGATGCATGGTCCAAACGTGCATACAGCCTTTGTGAATGAACCTTGTGAGCTCTTTCCTGAGGTAATATTCAGTGCAGTGGGAAGGCAAAAGAGCTGTCGTGGTGTTCAGGCTAGAGGGGATCTGTAATGCACTTGAGTGGAGTTGTAAATTCTTTCAAATCTAGTCATCTCTTCTTTACAGCTCTGATTAAACTCTTCCCTGGTAGGGACTCTGAGAAAAGGTAGCCGCAGTTAAGGTGTGCCCTTGGGCAGCTGATCAATAAAGAAGCCATTTGTAAGTCAGGCAATATGTCTTACTCTACAAGAATATTCTAGTCTTGGTTTGGTTTGATAGGTCTTTGTTCAGTCTTCCCAAATTTGTAGTTTATACTTCAGTACCAATTTAGTAAAATCCAGGACTTGTTAGAACTGAGCATTTCTAGTGAAAGCATACACTCAGCTTTGCAAGATCTGTTGCTTAAACTGCTGTGCTTAAGGAAGTTCAAGTTTTCAGTAGTTGAAGGGAGTTTCAGTTTCCAAGATAAAAGTGAAATGCTGCTTTATTGAACTTTAATTCAGTGTGGTGAATTCGATGTATTTGGAATTGCCACACCATCTACTTTCTGGTGCCTCTGGTTTTTGTTGGCTGTTTTAAGAGGACACATATTAGTACTACTTAGAGATGGCATGTGTTGATATGTTGAGTTTACTAGAGTCTTTCCTTGCATTTGGAAGTCTGAAGCTGATATGCTGGGTTAGAAGCTTCCTTTATGCTCTCACACTGTTGTTAATTAGCTTTGTAAAGCACATTTGAGCTGGTGTTTGTTGCAGAAGGGAAGCTGAGTTTTTCTAGCATGGAATAGCATGTGTTAGTATTGTATACTAAATGAATGTGTATTCTGAAAACTTGTTCCAACAGCCAACCAGAAACAGCCTAGTCGATGCTGCTAAAATCTGGCCAAATATCCCTCCTCCAAGTGCACAGACTGCACCTGTTGCTATCCCAATCTGTAATGGCTGTGGAACCAAAGGAACAGGAAACGAGAAGAGTTTGATACTGGCAAGCAGCCTTGGCAAATCGCCACAGAAATATGGTAAACCACATTTGTTTGAAATTTCCATTTAGTGGATGGTCTCCTTTTAGATACTGTTGCACAGCAAGAGTTCTCTTAAATTGCACTGTTATCTGGAAACTTCTATAAAGTCTTAGAAGACTAAACAGTAAAAAAGTACCTTATCTTTGTTATGAAAATTGATTATGTGGTTTTTACATGTTTTGACTACTTAGCTAACTTACTGTATTGTTTTCGTAGAGTTTTGATTTTATTATTGTTTTTACTGTTTCAAGAGCTAGAAAAAGTTCTGTGGACTTGGAAGCTATTTTGTTCTGGTGATGTATAAAGAAATTATCTTCAGCCATATTTGAAAAGCATTTTCATAGTCTAGTGTCTGTTGTCACTCCATATGCAGTAAAGGTATAGCATTTAAAATTACAGTAGAGCTTTCACAAGTGTTCTGGGGAGGAAAATACTGTGTGAAATAATTGCATGGTCTTTATAAATGTTAGTAGTAATGCTTCAACTACAAAATCTTATCTAGTATAGAAGTTATAAACTTTAAAGTCACAGAATATTAAGAAATTGATAGTTTTATTGTTACTTTAAAGTGAGACACCCTAATCAAGTGTATTTTACCCAGTGCAATTCCAGTGACTCTTTTGGGCAACTAGCCAACATACACACAATTAAATGTGATTGTCAGGTGTGCCTTTCTCTCACTTCTCAGGTAACATTAATTTGTAGCTTTTTTTGGGCTGTGAGGATTTGGTGTCATTCCTCAGGTTGTTTTGTGGGGATGGAATGGTTGTATCATGTTAGTTCAAATTCAAATAGATTTCCAGAGTGCTGAAAGGCCAGCTTAGCCCGCAATAGCAAAAACTCTGCAGCTCACTCTCCTGAGCTATAGGATACTTCGTGTTAGTTCTGTATTGCCTTGATTTTCTGTAATCACTATCATGGTACTGATCATATCTTCCAGTTTTGTTTATCACAATCCACAGTGTAAATTTGAGCAGTTTCCATGTTTTGCTTCTGTTACTGATACAGCACCAAGTGTTACACAACTTCAGATAGCTTTTTGTGACATTTGGTAGTTTTTTTAAAAACGCATTACTTGATTGTTTGAGAGCTTAAAGGTTTTCTTGCATCTTTATCGTAATCTGATAGGGACTACATTTTTGTTTGACTGATGGTTCTGTTGTATTCCTTAAGAAAGTACAACTGAACTTGCATTCTTGGGCATGTTGTTCATACAGCTTCCCACGTGCAGGGATCATACTGTGCTAAGTTTAACATTTTTGGTATTTGAGATAAAAATGAGCTGTTCTTTCACCTGCACAGGATCCCCTGAAGTTGCAATAGCTGGCCAAGTTCTGGAAAACTTGCCCCCCATTGGAGTCTTCTGGGATATTGAGAACTGCTCTGTTCCCACTGGCCGTTCAGCTATAGCAGTTGTGCAGAGGATTCGGGAGAAGTTTTTTAAAGGTCACAGAGAGGCAGAATTTATCTGTGTTTGTGACATCAGTAAAGAAAATAAAGAAGTTATTCAGGAGCTAAACAACTGCCAGGTATCCAACCAACACCACCTTGATGTTTTTGATTGAGAATTTCTGTACTTTGAGTGTGCCAAAATTGATCGACATTCATGAAAGCTTTGTTTGTTTCTTTGGGTTTAGTGCATCTTTAGTTTATGGGTGGGGTCTCTAATGCTGATTTCTTCTATTTTTACTGCTGTGATGGTTTTTAAAAGTTAATTTGCATTCTGTTATCTGTAGGTAACTGGTTTAGCTTTAGTTTTAGTGTTCACAAGAGTGTCTTTATCTCGTCCAGTAAAATGTGGTGGAGTTCTTGTTATTCTTCAAATCTGTGACTGAATGATTAACCTAAAAGAACTAAGATTCAGTGAAATTAACTTTTTTACTTTGTTACTGAATATTGGTCTGATTGGTAAGGACAGCAGTAGATCAGAGGTATTGTTTGGAGCACCTATATCTTTTTCCACTGTTATCTTCTGTTTCTTGGTATTGCTAATAATTTTTTGTGCCAGTTTCTATATCAGATTTTCACCCTCTAAATTGTAGTTATGATAACAGGCTGACAGTTCTCTGGAATCTTTTTGAGGTGTATGAATTGTGATCCTTAACACAGAACAGCAGAAATCACTGTAAAGACATTGCTGAACAACTAGGGTTGGAATTTAGTGCTCTCACAGAACAGTTTTTGATCCCTATGTGTTCTATTCTGTGCATGTGAGCATTAATTTATGTAAACTAAAATGCATGCAAGAGCTTGTATTTTTTTTTTTTTTAATTCCATTGAAGTAAAAACCACTTACATTGAAGCTTTCCTTCAGAGTGTAATCTATGTATTTGCACAGGTGACTGTTGCACACATCAATGCTACAGCCAAGAATGCTGCTGATGACAAACTCAGACAGAGTCTGAGGAGATTTGCTGACACACACACTGCACCTGCCACTGTGGTTCTTGTGTCAAGTAAGTGTTTGTGGTACTCAGTTACAGTGTTGGTTTCAGATCCTCTCTTCCACAGTGTTTTTACATATGGCACTATTTGGATTTCCAAGGGTGGTGTTTAGAACCGGCTTTAACTGACCCATTGAATAATTCTTAATGTCAGTGGCAGCAAAGGAAATCCAGGGGACAGTAAGATGAGAACTTGGCTCAGTTCAGTCACTGTTATGATTTGATGCCTTTTTGAGTGTCAGTAGGTGTGTGTGTGTGACTACTGTCTAAAGTTAGCTTCAGCAGGAAGCTCATAAATTAAAACTCATGGAGTTAGTTGTATTTATGGTCTTAGCAAAATGTATGCTTTTAATTTTTGTAGCAGCACATTATGTATGATACAGTTAAATCCACAATCCACTCAACTATTGAATTGCCATGTGTTTCTCCCTTGGGTTGGGTTCTCCCTAAAGCTAATCAAATGTGTGCTATAGAAATACCCAGTACCAGTCCCGTGCCCTGCTGATGAATTGCTATGAGCTGCTGTTAAAAGGGAGCCCTTGTCTAGAGACTGAATGGGAGCTGCTGATTTAAACCATGTCTGAGAAGCCTTGTAGCTATTGTGCTTTTTCATTGGAAATTTCCAATGAGAAATTGAACTTGCTGAGTGAGATTTTTAGGTTTTTCCTTCAATCCTATTTTTAGACTTTTCAAGTGTTTCCTTGCCTATGTCATTTTTTTCCCCTCCAGCGGATGTGAACTTTGCTTTGGAGCTGAGTGACCTGAGACATCGACACGGTTTCCGAATCATTTTGGTACATAAAAACCAAGCTTCAGAAGCACTCTTGCATCATGCCCATGAGCTTATTTGTTTTGAAGAATTTATTTCAGACTTGCCACCAAGGTTACCACTGAAAATGCCGGTAAATATTTTAGTTCTTGATGCAACAGACATTTCCAAGTGTCAAACTGCAGCAGAGAATTGATCAGATATTGATCCATTCATCAGAGACTCTGTGGTCTATTCTAACTTTAAATTGTATTGGATATGGAAGTTTGAGGATCTACCTTGGTATGAGAGTTTTTCAAGCAAATTGAGTGCTGCAAATTGGTGATGAGATGGGGATGGTGGGAGGAGGATGTGGTCAATCAGAACCAATGTTAGAAGTGCTGATTTTGAACCAGAGGGTGTTCTGACATAATCAAATTAAAATCTTCCTCCCTTTTAACAGGCTTGTCATACACTGTTATATGTCTATAACCTGCCAACAAACAGAGACAGCAAAAGCGTCAGCAATCGCCTGAGGCGTTTGTCAGACAACTGTGGGGGGAAGGTGCTGAGCATTTCTGGGAGCAGCGCAATTCTCCGCTTCCTAAACCAGGAGAGCGCAGAACGGGCTCGGAAGCGAATGGAAAATGAAGACGTCTTTGGTAACAGGATTGTAGTGTCTTTCACTCCCAAAAACAAAGAACTCAGTGAAACAAAAAGCTCCAGCTTTGTGGGAACCGACAAGGTCAAGTCTCCCAAAAAAGTTAACAAGAACACGAAGCTGTGCCTCCTCAACAAAGACTCAAGTGATCAGTCTGCTGGTACCAAAGGCTCTGCTGGGAGAGGATTCCAGATTCATGGATCTGTCATCAAACCCACAAATGTCAAAAGTTTACAGGTACTGTTCTACCTTGTTCTATATTCTTGCTTTTCCCTGTGTTCTGAAGGTTTGCTTCTTAACTTTTCAGTCCTAATAAATGAATAGCGGTAGTGTGTGGTGACATTCCTGAATGAGAGCTGTGTTCATCTGCTTGGGAAGCAGACAATTAATGTGAGGTTGGTTGTTGTTCCCCCTCCCTGCCACGTTTATCTCAACTTGGAAGGTGGGACTTGCTCTTAAATTTTAGCCACTTTTGGCTTTTGCACTGCTGATGAGTAACATCCAGAGTGATCCATTTTGCTTGTTTTAAGGTGAGGTCTACACTGTAGACCTACAGTGTAGCAAAGCATTTCAACTAATTAACAATCTATTGTCTTCTGCCACAGAAAATAAAAAATTCCTTGTTATGAAATACCAACAAAAACACTGTTAAAGAAAAAGTGGTCAGTCATCTAACCTTCCATCAGAAAAGGCCTCTGGCAAGGCACGTTTGGTGCTTTTATGCTGAGCTTTTATCTGTTTCTTATAGGAACTGTGCCGCCTTGAATCAAAGAACGTCAATAGAAATACTGAAAACCAGCAAGAACGTTTAGGAGAACAAATTCCCTCTCCTCAGAGTAACTCTAATGCAGCAATTTCCGTGTCTCTGGCAACCAGAAAAATGGGAGCAGGAGAATCCTCCTCCAAAAATAGTCAGAAGTATGTTTAAAGATTAAAAAAAGATGTTGATGCTAGTTACATATTTTTTAATGTGAATTTTGCAACATAATGTTTTTTCTTTTTCTTATATATATTTGTAAATAGAAAAGAGACCTCTGCTTCCAGGAGCATTCCCAGTTCCCCTGTAGATAAAAAAGATAAAGATGAAACTGTATTTCAGGTCAGCTATCCCTCTGCTTTCAGTAAGTTGACGGCCTCAAGACAGCTCAGTCCTTTACTCGTGACTCAGAGTTGCTGGTCATCTCGGTAAGTGTCTGTCTGTCTTGGGAGGGGAGGTGAGGCTTCTCAGTATATCTCTATATACATTGATTAGTCACAGCTGATTTGCTTGTGCTGGAATTTGTTTTGCTTGCACACATGTACTGGGAAAATCCCTTTTAAGTGTTTATTTATGCCTTTGACCTGTGTCTTATGATCTGATTTTGAGATGTATATATCAGAATTGTGCAGTTGCTTCAGCTGCTATATATTTTTATTTTACCCAGGAGTATGTCTCCCAACCTTTCAAATAGATCATCTCCACTCACATTCAATGTTGTGAATCATACCAGTGGTACAGACTGCCCTGATCCCTTTGCAAATGGTGCAGATATTCAAATCAGCAACATAGATTACAGATTGTCCAGAAAAGAGTTGCAGCAAAATTTACAAGAAATCTTCTCAAGACATGGCAAGGTAAAGGCTCAAATTCTTATATTAAATGTTTTTTAAAATTGTTCCTGCTTATGTATTTAGGGGCCTCTTTGTAGTTTAAGTTCAGGTGAGCAGAAAGAAAAAGGTATTGGAGTGTGACTTTTAAACCTTGTTAAAAGTATGAGTTGTGGTCTTCTTTCTTCTGAAAGACCAGCTAACCACTTGTACTAGGCTTTTAATTTGTGTGTGGTCTTCATAGATCTGGTATTCTGAAGTTTGGTATATAAAACTCTTACTAAGTGGCTCATTAGTATGTAGGGATGAGACTTAAGCTTTAACAGGATAACCTTTAAGCTGTAAAGCTGAATTCCTAATGTCGGCTTAAAAATCACAGTAAAAAGTGTTCTGAGTCAGAAGTGATCAAAAGCAGAGGAAGTGTGAATTGGTAAAAAGCAATTATGGAAGGTGAGGTCGGTGGTCCTATTTCTGTCTGATCTGTGGATGATGTTATTCTGGCATAATCTTTTCATGGGAAGACGATGCTTGTGTTAGTGAAATGCCGTGGGCTTGCCTTAGGTCTGGGATCCCTGTGCTTGCCTCATGTTTGCATTGCCCTGGTGGCTGTGTTCATCCCACTCCCTTCCCTTTTGTTCTGTTTGGCTCTTGGCCAAAGCAAGACTGCTCCAGTGGTGACTTGTAATGTATGAGGTGTGTTCTTCCTGTCAGGTAAAAAGCGTGGAGCTCAGTCCCCACACGGACTACCAGCTGAAGGCTATGGTTCAGATGGAAAATCTGCAAGAAGCCATTGCTGCTGTCAACACTCTGCACAGATACAAAATTGGCAGTAAGAGGATCCATGTCTCTTTAGCAACGGGAGCTGCTAGTAAATCACTCTCTCTACTTAGGTAATAAGCACTTTGGCATCTTCTTAATTGTCCTAGCCATGTATTAGTAGCTGAGAGATAATTTTAAATACTGCTTAAAAGGATAATAGGGAAGTAAAGTAAAATCTGTTGTATTACCTGATAAATGTGTTAAATACAAGTAGGCTGATTTTTAGTTTGGCATTTCTGTGCTGCTTATATTCTAAGTTCCATCTGAAGACTCTAGGCCTCTGTTTAAGAGGGTTTAATAGCTGCACTAGTGTTCTTGCATAGTCCCCATATACCTTTAACTTAATTTGTGCAGCTGAGTTAATATTACACTGGATACCTTTATTTCATCTTTTTCAAGAAACTGTATATTAATTTAGTTTGAGTGTGAGTACACAGCTGGAAACACCCACAGCATTTAATTTGCTACATGAAACATGATACAACTTAAAGTGCTGATGCTAGTGAGAATACAAGTTTGGGCCTGTGTTCTTACTGAAGAAAAGCATTAGGAAAAAAGTTGTCATCATTTATTCACAGAATAAAACTAATGCTTGGACTGTGGAGTATTCTACAGTTATGTACTACTTGTCATTGTATAATTTGCAGCTTTATTTCATTCTTGCCTATTTAAAGTTTGTAATGTAATGACCAGCCTGGTAACTACTAATGCTTGGATGTTGTGTTTTATTCATGCTCAGATTTTAACAGCCCCTATGAAAAATGCAACTCCTTCAGAGACATGACCTCGTGAATTAGCAGAAAGGTTACTACTTGCACTCCCTGATCTAAAGCAGCAACTTTTATAGTGCTGGAATGGAAGGGAACATACTTTGTCTTGCTTTATTTATAGTTCATAAACTGCATCTGTAAATATCTTGCTAATTTTGGCTGGAGTCGAATAACAGCAAATTAATCTTGTGCTAATGCTGCAAAACTTCTCTTACAGCTCAGAAGCAATGTCCATTTTGCAGGATGCACCTGCTTGTTGTTTGCCTGTGTTCAAATTTACAGAAATCTATGAAAAAAAGTAAGTTCCTAGTTCCTTCCTCTCCAGTTCTTCTAAAAAAATCTGATTGTGTATGATTGCTTGCAGTGATTTTTGTACCTAGAGACAATGATGGCAAAACTGGCCTTTTTTGTAGGGTTCTACTTTCAGTCTTTTACTCAATTCTTCTGCATTTGTTGAATAGTTACCAATACCAATTCAATGCCAATAGTTTAATGGCATTGAATGCCTTTATTTCATCTCTCTCTTTCAGGTTTGGCCGTAAGTTAATTGTCTCAGACTTGTACAAACTCACAGACACCGTGGCCATCCGTGACCAGGGAAGTGGGAGGCTCGTGTGCCTCCTGCCCAGCAGCCAAGCCAGGCAGAGTCCCTTGGGATCTTCACAGTCACACGATGGCTCCTCAGCAAACTGTAGTCCAATCATATTTGAAGAGTTGGAATATCACGAGCCTGTTTGTAAGCAGCATTGCCTGAATAAAGACTTTATGTAAGCTGTGTATAAAATACTATAAATCTTACAAATATCTGAACAGCATTTATCATGTATCAGTGTATTAAAATAGAGCTGTGTGCTTGAGTCACTCCTCGTATGGTTACAAGTAGAAGGCAGAAAATAGTGAGATGAGCCAGTGGATTTTCTAAGCAGTTTTCATGGTGTGTCCAGGTAAGATGACTGTGTTCTATAGCACAGCTTCCAGGACTGAACACCTCTTTAAAGGAAGCCAGAAGGACTCCTGCCTTCCTCTGGTTATATAGGAAAGTTATACATGCTAGAGACCGCTATTACCTGAATTTCATTATGTAATTGTAGCTGATCATTCTTCTTTGTCCTCCAGCTGTATTCAGTAAGTGATTCACAGTGTGTTGCAGGTTTCTTGAAGCCATATATTAAGTTTTTTGTTTAATTCAACAGCTGCCAGGCTGTGCTGTTTGAGCAGTTATTAGGTGTTCATTGTTAACTGCTTGGTATGGGCTACTAAAATTTAACTTGAAAGTTTTAACAGGCAGTAAAAACATGGTCTTCTAAATGTTACTTTTGGAAATGTGTTGTAGCTGTATTACTGTTGAAGAAAAAAATGATGAAAATTGCTTTTACTGTACTACAGATGCAATTGTCACCAGTAGCAGTATATTATATGCGCGCATATATATATATATATGCATGCATATGTATAATGTTTTTAATGTTTGCCATCTGTGTGTAGAGTAAGCATAAAAACCTGAACCTCTTATTTTTGCAGTGAACGTGAGTTTGATCCAGATTCTTATAGAATTCCTTTTGTGGTTTTGTCTCTGAAGACATTTGCTCCCCAAGTTCACAGTCTTCTACAGACACATGAGGGTACTGTGCCTTTACTAAGGTAAAGTATTTAAATTTCTGTTTTTAGTAAGGTCTGATAGGTTGAAGACTTTAAACTTTTTGGGAGTTGCCTGTTGTCTGTAACTTCAGTTTTTACATAAAATGATAGATATCCTTTATAGCAAATGAGTACATTATGAAGTGATCACTGTTACAATTCTTGTTTAGCAGAAACAGCACACTTACTTAAAATACACATTTCGAAGATTTCTGTAATGTGTCAGTAAGTTGTTGAAATCTTACTCATGAAGTGTCTCAAAATAATGTTTTTAGGACAATTATTATAGTGATATTTTAGTGTATAATCCAAGCTTTTTTTTTCTCCATAGTTTTCCTGATTGTTACATGTCAGAGTTTAATGATCTTGAAATGGTGCCAGAAGGCCAAGGTGGTGTTCCCTTGGAACATCTGATTACTTGTGTTCCTGGAGTTAACATTGCCACTGCCCAAAATGGCATTAAAGTTATCAAATGGATACATAACAAACCACCACCTCCTACTGCAGGTAAATATTTCTGCTTAAAACCTTTTCTCTTAACTCTTCTTAATGCTTAAAAAATTTAGCTGGTAAGTTCTGCTTATAAAAGAAACGTATAATTGCTGAACTTTTTATAAGGAGGAACTTTCAGCTTGAATGGTTCATATTTATTTTCTCTTATGCTGTAGCTTCAATCCATAAGGAAAGTGCAATGTTTAGTGGAAGAACACTTGTGAAAGGTACAGTTAATATGACTTTTTTGTTTGTAGATCCTTGGCTTCTGCGTTCCAAGAGCCCCGTAGGTAATCCCCAGCTCATTCAGTTCAGTCGAGAAGTAATAGATCTGCTCAAGAGCCAACCATCCTGTGTCATCCCTGTCAGCAAATTCATCCCAACCTACCATCACCACTTTGCAAAGCAGTGCCGAGTGTCTGACTATGGCTATTCCAAATTAATGGAGCTGCTGGAAGCAGTGCCTCATGTTCTGCAGGTGAGTGATGTGGTACTGGCTGCTCTGACCTGGGCAATTTTAGCTGCAGCCATCTGAATTCCTGGCTGCTTTTGTAGAATAGATGCTGGGCAATTACCTTGAAAGAGCTGGTTGATTGAACCTTGGTGGGTGTGTTTTTGAGATGCTCTTTCTCTACTCACCCTTTCAAAACAACTTCTGGGGAAACCTCAGGAATAAAGTTTGAAGCTGTTTTTAACCTATGGCTGGTGCTTGGGTGAAAGTTTTTAATTTTGCTGTGTGCACCGTAAGAACACTGCAAATGCTGAGTGCTCATGAGTTGGGCTGAGATGTGTAACCTGTGGCTTGGAGTGATTTCTGTGAGAAATAAGTAATGTGACCTTACTACAAAACCCCTGTGGTCACATTTGCTTACACCTCTGAGCAGTAGCTGGTTGTAGGATTTTCAAGTAACCAATACAAATGTGCAGAAGTTGCAGTAGTGCTCAGGGATGAAGTACTGAATTTCTTGAGGCCATAGTTCTTAATACAGAAAGTGGGTGGCCTCATGAGGCTGCCATTCCAGATGCTATCTCTGTTATATTCTTCCTCTAAGTGACTTTTACGGAGGGTGCTGGGTGTGAGTGACTAAATGTGATTTTCTTCCAGATCCTTGGCATGGGTTCCAAGCGCTTGTTAACACTAACGCACAGAGCTCAGGTGAAGCGTTTCACACAAGATTTACTGAAGCTGCTCAAATCCCAGGCCAGTAAGCAAGTTATTGTGAGGGAATTCTTGCAGGCTTATCACTGGTAAGTTACCCTAATAAGACAAGAAAACTGTGCAGGGCATGCCTGTTAATGATGATTTTAATACCAAGTGCAAGAGGAGCCAGCACTTAAAATCTCAGTACAAAACTGTGTCAGCTACGCTGCCTTTTCATTGAAAAGTTCATGCTTCCAATGAAAACCAAAATGAAAAGCTCTCTGCTATATTTTATTCCTTCCTTTAGTACTTCAGGTTCATTTCACTTCATTGGGGTTGGAAATGGATTATTGTATTTCATTAGTTCTCTTTGAAGCCGTGACTGCAGTGTTGGGTTTAAGCAAGTAGGTCATGGCACATTAGTACGAACAGTAAAGAAAAACTTAGTGTTAGGCTTTCTTCAGAAGGAAATATAAAATGAATAGACTACTTTAACTGGATCTAGCAGTGGCAAAAATGGGGAGTAATACCTGTTTGGAACATTCTGTGCTAGCATTCTAAAAAGTAGGGTTTTATTTGGGTTTTTTTAAGAAGCAAGAGTGATGCTTTCTTTAATAGGAACATTGGAAGTAATAGTTACGTGCTTTAAACAAACCATGGCATCCTAGAGCTGCCTCTGAATCTACCTTTGTGTGTGTGCTGTTGTAAATTTACATGCCAACAGCTCCTTGGGAGTGCACTTCCCTATTTCCACTCTTGGCAAAAATACATTATTGTTTTTTTATGAATCTACTTACTGTAGAGTCAGCACTGGCCACTTGTTGAATTAGTGTTTGTGTTCTGAGAGGTTTTGGTTGGAGAAATGGGAAGGGTAAGATACATTGTCATATATGACACAGTATTGGGAAGCTTAATATGATGTTTTCCAGGAGATGGTGTCTGCTTTCCCCTGAAACATGCTCTTTAAAAGAATGTATGGCTGTAACTATTAAGCAAATACAGACTATTGAAGCCTAGCCAGCTGGAACTATATACACAGGACAATTACATTTTTCCTAAACCACTTAAAACCACTGGTTGATATATACAGCTCTGTTACACTGATTGTTCACATAACAGAAAATCATACTTCTCTGGCTAGAATGGATTTCTAGTTTCCCTTTGTTTCCCAGGATAGTATTATTACCAATGTAGGAATTGTCCTTTATGCTATTTAGGATTCGAAGCTTACTTTCTCAATTCTCAAAAAAATGTTTGGTGGAGTTTTTTTGTCTACACATTAATACTTGTCTTACACACAATTCTTTAAAACTTCCAGGTGTTTCTCTAAAGATTGGGATGTTACTGAGTATGGAGTATGTGAACTGGCTGATATTATATCAGAAATTCCAGATACAACCATCTGTTTGTCACAGCAAGACAATGAAATGGTAATTTGTATTCCTAAAAGAGGTATGTCCATGAAGCTTTCTTGTGCTGTTTTTAATTAGATTGTTCTTTGACTATTCTAAAGCTTCAGTAACTCAAATGTGTAGGAGTGACTTGGTTTTTTTTTATGGTTGTGTTTCTACCTTTATAACTAAGTTGCTAAGTAGTAGCAAATCAAGAATGTAATTTTTGAAACACTTATAATAGAACAGAAAGGAAAACAGGTGGCAGGAAACATAAAATGCTGTTACTGCTTCTGCATGTAGTTGTGCTTTCTGTGGAATGATTAGACAGTGGGTTGTTTCCATACAGGAAGAAATGCCAACATATTTGGCTAGTTAAAAACCTTCTAAAGGCCTGATAACCTGATTATTTTGGACTTTGAAACATGTAAGCCTAGTAAAGGTCTCAGTGGTAGAAGAAGAGTGGCTTGGCATAAAGATGATCATGCTGATGACGAGCCACTATGTTTCTGTCGCATTTCATAAATGTGTTGGGATGGAGCTCTTGCTGTGTTATTTAATTTTAGAACGTACCCAGGATGAAATTGAAAGAACCAAGCAGTTTTCCAAGGAGGTGGTGGATCTGCTGCGGCACCAGCCCCATTTTCGAATGCCCTTCAATAAATTCATTCCTTCTTACCACCACCACTTCGGGCGCCAGTGCAAACTTGCTTACTATGGGTTTACAAAACTACTTGAACTCTTTGAAGCCATACCAGATGTCTTACTTGTAAGTTCCAAAATCATAAGCTGAACTAAAGCGTTTTTCTAGAATGCATACAACTGTTTCAGCAGGGGTTATATTTCTCATAAACTTTAGTATGAGTTATAAACTCTGCACCTGTAACATTCAGGCAGCTGTATTTAAGAGAATCTTAATGCTGTTTTGTTAAAATGGGCTATGGCTTTGAGCACCTTCAGGAGGCTGTTTGCTAACAAATTCAAACAAAATTCAGGGTCTCAAAATTGGACCTAAGTTTTAATATATGTGTGTTCAATTTGCTTTAAAAAGTTAACTATTTTGCTGCCTATTTTGTTGTATTTCAGAAGTTAAATGGTTTTGCCTGCTGTACAAACAGCTTTTGAGGTGACTGAGTGCTGGTACACAGCAAATGCCTGCCTGCAGGCTCCGAGTTAGAGCTGCAGTTTATACTTTGTTCATCCAGACTGCATCCATCACCTCAGCACCTTGTGTCCTGCAGGTACTGGAGTGTGGGGAGGAGAAGATTCTCACCCTGACGGAGGTGGAGCAGGTGAAGGCAGTGGCTGCCCAGCTGGTGAAACTGCTGCGGGCTCAGAAGGACAATTCCCTGCTGCTGGCGGATCTGCTGCCCGAGTACAGCAGGACCTTCGGCTACGCCCTGCGCCTGCATGACTTTGATGTTAGCTCCGTGCCAGCCCTCATGCAGAAACTCTGCCACGTTGTCAGGGTAACCTTTTGGCCCTGGGTGGTGTTAAGGAGTTGTCTGTTTAACAGGGTGCTCAGTACCTGTGATGAAATGCTGTTTCTGGAGTGCAGCGTTAAATCAGGAAGGGGGCATTCCAAAAGGGTTTAAAATGTAGTTTTTATATTCTTGTGATAGTCTCTTTGTTCCTTTGTAACCTTGCAGCATTCTCTGGGAATACTCATGTTCATTTAGCAAATAAGTGAAAGACTCTATTCTAGTACTTATTTTAACAGTACAAATTTGGTTTTTTCCCCACCTGACTTCTACCTGTGAAAGTTTTCTGGTAACTGTAGTTGTCTTTAAATTCCTTTATTTTTTTTTTTTTTTTAGCTGCAGTTTGAGACTTTGACTTTGAATATACATACACAGGTGGTCTTTTGTGCCAGTGGAAAAGAGAGGTTGCAGTTATATTGATGTGGGCACATTGGTTTAGTTGCTCCAGTTTAGTTGACTTAGCAGCTGATGTGGGGCTGGAGTTCAGTCATGGCCAACTGGCTTGTAACAAAGAGTAAAATCATACCTACCAGTTGGACAGAAACTGCTGCACAGCTGTACGGGTTTTGTACATTAAAAGTGAATATTTCCATGTAATAGGGCACTTGATTCTTTTTGTGTTTTTGGCTAGGGGAGTATCAGATAGAGCTATGCTCAAATAAACCCCAGGTACACATCTTTTTTTTTTTAATTCAGCCTCTTCTGCATCCCTAACTTCTTTCCCAATTAACTTTTCTAGGTGGTTGACACAGAATCTGGCAAGCAAATTCAGCTGATAAATAGAAAATCTCTACGGACTCTGACTGCCCAGTTGCTGGTCTTGCTGATGTCCTGGGATGGAACATCTTTGCTCTCGGTTGAACAGCTTAAGCAACGTTATGAAACAGTCCACAGTACTTCACTTAATCCATGTGAATATGGATTTATGACCTTAACTGAACTCCTGAAGAGTCTGCCTTACTTGGTTGAGGTGTGTAAGCTCTTGCCTTTCTGATGTTTGAAAAGCCATTCTGTCTAAAGGCTATGGAAATATGTGCTTTAATTCTCTTTGTTTTTTAATTTTTAAATTTTTCTGCTAGGTTTTTACCAATGGTACAGCAGAAGAATATGTCAAGCTTACAAATCTCTATGTTTTTGCAAAGAATGTGAGATCCTTACTTCACACCTACCATTATCAGCAAATTTTTCTTCATGAGTTCCCAGTAGCATACAGCAAATACACAGGAGAAGTGCTGCAGCCTAAAGCATATGGATGCAATAATTTAGAAGAGCTCTTGGGAGCAATTCCACAGGTATGAGGAACTCTATTTTGCACAATTACGTTTAGATTCCCGCATGAATTAAAAGTAGTTATACAACTATAGTTTCCCTTAGTTGGGGTGAATTACTGGAATAATTAATCCCTTATTCAGGGAAGCTTATACCAGTTGTATTTTTGATACGTTTCTGAGAAATCTGGAAAAGAAAAAGAAAATGAGCCAGCACATGTTTTGGTAAAATTTTGCTTAAGAACTGTTCCTAGTAAGGCTGTAAACATCCCTGGCATCTCTGAGTAAGAGAATTGATTTTCTATCTGTGTGAATGAATAGTTGTACAGTACTGAGCCCTTGTTTTGATCAGAGTGTGTTATTGGGTTTGGGAGTAAAGAATTCTGGGACCTTGTCAGAAGTGCCTTGTTCTTATCATCCACATATCCTAAGTGCTCTGGGATAATTTTGTTGGCCTAGTTTATGGCTATAATATTTCCTTTAATAAGCCTGTCTTTCTGAAGAGTGACAAAAAGGAATTTTTCAGCTCCATGTTTAAACAGTTGCGTTAATGTTTATTCAGTATACTTTCTGGTGCTCTAGTTTGCCTTTGGTATCAATTACTTTGAGCTTTTATTTGGGTGGCGTAGTACAAATTAGCAAAGTGGTTTAGTTTCCTCTTGGAAATCATGTCAGTGCAAAGCTGGATGAAAGACAGTGAGCAAATGCTTTGAGCTCAGCAGTGCTGATGTTCAATTCTGCTTCTTTCTTAATAGGTGGTCTGGATTAAAGGACATGGCCATAAGAGAATTGTAGTCCTGAAGAATGATATGAAAAGTAAGCCATTTCAATTCTGAGCAGTAGCTTAGTTTTCTTTTTTTTTTCCTTCTTTTTAAGAGGCAGCTTGACTAAACTAAACAAATGGACTTGCCTTTTTGCAGCTCGTTTTAGCTCACCTAGTTTTCCCCCTGCTGATCATGTAGATGATCATGGAAATCAACTTGCTGACAATAATGGACACATTATGGAGACCCAAGGATCCACTTCCTCAATGGAACTAAATCTAGGAATGTCTAGCAATGGTAATGCAGGGTTGGTTTATATAAGAAATTTATTGTCTTAGGGGAAAAATGTAGAGTAATTGAAGCAGCACGGGGAAAGGTGAGTTGGTAAATCTGAACTTGTGTAAATACTTGTTTTGGCTTGGAAGCTTGTTGGGCTTCTCTTGAGTTTGTGGTTATGTTCATGTCCTGAGCTTTGATAAATGTGTGTGTGTGTGTAGAGAGAGGGAAAGAGCTTCTGGGTAACTGCTTTCCAGGGATTTGCTGGAAATTCAAGTCTCTAGACACGAAGCTAATGAGAGAGGGGGGGCAGCAGCAGCTCCTGCTGGCAGTGTCTCCTGTATTCTGGTGAGAATTTACTTAGGTGCTCTTGAGGCAGCAAGTGAATCTGAGATTAATTAGCATTAATTAGACTAGTTTGGTGTTAATATTTCAAGTAGAGCATAGTTATGAAATCCTCAGATTTGCATCTGTACACCCACCTGTGACAGCATTGACACCTTCACAGCTTACAGATGGTCTGAAAGATGTTCCCTTATTTTTGTAGTTTCTAATCAAACAGAGCAAGAACTTCTTTGCCTCACAAACACATCTCCAGTTGATCTCCTGTGTGAACCAGTACCTTCCTGCCTGCCATCCCCCCAGCTGAGACCTGATCCCGTGGTTCTTGAGTCTGCAGACCTCATTCAGTTTGAAGAACATTCTGCACCCCTCCCAGGTAAGAGTTTGCCTCCCTTTGTTGCTTCAAATCAGGCTGATTAAATATAATTAATTATTCTATTGCCTAAAAGCAGAGAAATACTTTTTTTTTTTTT